>JANHGB010041444.1:0-28215 GCA_026283785.1 Coracopsis vasa
CTAGGGCATGGTAGGCCTACAATGAAACCTTTCATTCTCACCCGGGATGCTGTGCAGAATAAGTATGTTGGTTTCTGATTATTTAGAGGCAGTACGAGGCAGTGCTCTTTCCTCATGTTAAGACTCGAATACTCTTTGAAATGCAGAAAACCAGTTGTTATTTTCAGGCTTTGCATCTGGGTAGCGAGTGAGGGGAACATCTAATGCATTTCTTGAACTTTTTCTGATTTCTTCTGTTACCAGCATGCCTCAATGAATTGGCTGATGCTGTTTCCTCCTGTTGGAATGGCAGAGGAGATAGTATTTAGCAAATACTACTCTTAATTTTATAGGCCATGTGCTTGCTGGTTGGTAAGCTATGGAGAGACAATGTTTATCTGCCCCTCTAACCTCTATGGGATAGAAGAGGATTGCTCTTCACTCTTAAAGAGCCCAGTAGTGAAAAGCACATGTGATCTCTTATCTAATGTAAACTCTGCAATATTTCAGTGAATTCAAATAAGTGATCTGGGGGGCTGGGTAGATGTGATGCCTACCAGAGAATCATCAGTCATGGTAATATGGTTTTCAACTGTAAGGCTTTCTCTAGCCTTACAGGTTATCCAGATCTTAATATTTTATGACACCATGAGATTCTTGTGAGGAATGTGGCAGCTAAAGCACAAGTTGGGACAGAAACCAGATTTCTTGTCATGCTTTTGACATTATTTGCCCTGAGCCTTCCATATATCTGTTTATCCAAGCTGTGCCTAACTCAGTTCTTGAGGCCTCCTTGGCAAGCTGTACTGACTCCTTTGGGCTGGTGAAGTGACTTGTGAATAGAACAATCCTCGCCTCTCTAAATTAGCAGGGTGAACTCGCTAAATGCTGTTATGGCTGGGTTATTGGAAAGCCTTGCTGAAGGGCCAGGCTGTAGAAAAATGTTCTCAAGCCCTCTTTGATAACATGGCTTGTATTGTTAGTACAGATTGGATTACAGAGTAGTTCTGTGCAGGGCTGTCTATGCTTCTGCTCATTCATAGCAATGTCAAGTGCCTTCTTTGACTGTCCGTCTCTTCCTGTAGAGTGTTTGGTGCTGGTTATCCCAGCCTGCCTGTGATGACTGTGGATGACTGGTACGACCAGCGCAGAAGGCAAGGAGTGGTGTCTGGTCAGAGCATGCCTCCAGGTACGGAGTGGCAAAGCAAAGATTGGAATGAAGAACTTGGGAAGTCTCTTGGGGGGAGGGTGAATGGGGATGTGTTCAGAGTGTAAAGCACCTGCTGACTGAGAAAGGATAAGAGCTGGCTTCATAAGGCTGTGAGAATAACTGGCTTACTAGACTGCTCATTTGGCAATTCCTGCTTTTTGTCCAAACCAGCTTTTGAGAGCTTGACTACGGATCTTCCACTGTCCTACTGCTCCTCACTCATGTTCTTGACTTCAGCAGGTGTAACTGATGAAGAGTTGCAGAAGCAGAAGGAGGAGAAAAAAGAGGAGGAGGATGACGAGGAAGCTCTTCAAAAAGCTCGGGACAGGGATGACTGGAAAGATACACACCCAAGAGGCTATGGCAACCGGCATAACATGGGCTGATGCTCTTGCTGCAGAGGGAGCATGTCCTGGAAATCTGTAAGAATAGCCAGTGTCCTGGCAATGCAGGAGTAAAGACACTGTACATATGCAGAGGTATCCGTGGCTTCTCTGGGAGGCAGGGAATTGGATGAGTAAACATGACTGCTTGTTTTGGTTTACATTAAATGTTGGACTGAGTGCACTGATTGTGTACAGTGACGCCGCAGAACTCCTGTCAGGTGGAGCTGTTTCTGAGGGGTCAGACTGCCTCTGTTCTCCCAGTCAGAGGAAGTCCTTGCAAGAAAAGTACATGAATTTGGAAACGGCTCTTTGTATTGTGGGTGGATGTATTTATTTTCTTTTGCCTCTATATCATAGAATCATAGGGGTTAGGGTTGGAAAGAACCTTAAGATCATCTAGTTGCAACCCCCCTGCCCTGAGTAGGGACAGCACACACTAAACCATGTCACACTAAACCAACATTTTGCCAGGCAGAGGTGAGACTGACTGGGGTGTAGTTCCCTGGGTCTTCCATTTTCCCCTTCTTGAAAATGGGAGTTATATTTCCCTTTTTCCAGTTGTGCACATTCAGGTTCTTAAAATGATTTTGAACCTGATCCTCTCCTACAGTGGGCCTAAGGTCTTCATTCTCACAGTCCCTGCATCTGCCTTCCAAGACTTGGGCAGTGTGGTCAGAGCATTTGCCAGTGAAGACTGAGGCAAAGAAGTCAGCAATAACCTCAGCCTTCCCCAAATCCAGGATTGTTGTCACTTAGCAACTAGAACTGTTGGATTTCTTTTAATGATCCCATTTTGATTTTAAAAATCACACCAAAGATGTGAACTTCAGTCCTGCAAAGACTTACATATGAGCTGATCTTTACACAGTTGAACTCCACATTCTCACTGACTTCAATGAAGACTACATAAAATGTAAGAAACAAATTTATGAATGTGGTTTTCAGGCTTGTGACTTCATTTTTTTCATTTTTACTTTTTCTGAGAAGTTTCATTCTATCTGTAACTATGCTTTTATTCATGCCTTCACATACTGTAGGCACAAATGCTTAAGCCACCAGTGTGCATGTCCAATGTAGGTCAGTCAACTGCAGGACTTACCAGTGTAGTCAAATATCCAGAGTTTTAGGAGACCTAAGCAGCAGGTTAAAAAAATGCAGGCAATTTTCAGAAAACCTGGACTTTCCTGTCTGATGTGGAAAATCGTCTTCAACAGATTTCGTATAGACATGATATTGATAATGGTCTTTCCAAGAATATAGAAAAATGTTACTTGAAAAACAGTCCTGTATAGATGGATTGACCTTCCCACTGACAGTGTGAGCAGCTGACACTGCTATTAGTGCCAATACTCCATAAGGAGTTACTTAGCATATCACCCTACTTCACCGCCGAACCAGAGGTATTCAAGACAGCCAGGTGGTTTAACACCCTAGCACTCAAGCACAGGGCTTGTTCCCCTGCAAGACCAAGCTGCAGTTCCAGTCTTGGAAAGATCTCTTACCATATGCTTAATTTCTATCACAGTTCGGTGAAACTGTATTTATTTATGGGCAATGCAGTTATTTGCCAAAGAATGTGGTTGGGGGACAGCTGAAGCCATTTGCTACTTCAGGACAAACTTGCTGAGTGGTTTTGGCCTGAACAAAAAAAAGTAGCAGGCTTTGAAAACATTGGACATTCCCTTGAACAGGTATTTTAAGTAGTTTCAATGCTTTTTTTTCAGGGCACTTTCATGTCATGAAAGCAAAGGAAGGAAAGAGCACAGATCTCAACATTTTCAAGGAGGGAAAGCTCTCCCTCTTTACTCCATGGTAGCCCAGCACGTGCCCAGGCACAGGACTCAGATCACCTCCATCCCTCACCAGTGGGATTTGCTACTTGCCAAAGCAGCAGCTGCATCATTTAGTCACTCATTCCCCAGCTCAGCCTCTTGCCTGCTCTTTAATTGTCCTGTGCAAAGTGGGACAGAAGTAATTATAAGCAACTGAACTCCAACATAACGCTTGGTCAAATGCCTTCTTGGATCAGGACCTTCAATCATAAACCCCTCCCAGGTCCTGCACAATGGTAGTCCCATATTTGTGGGTTGGGGAAGCTTTGTTTGCTATTGGAGTACAACTAACACATAAGAATAATGTTAGAAAAGAATGCATTTCTCTCGAAGTTATGTTTGTATAGGCTTTGTTCAAGCCAAGCATATGCAGAATGAAAGCTGTGTATCTGCCAATATCACAAGTATGATCCAAGCAAGTCCATCGAGATACTGCCAGCCACGCAGCTCCCTCCATGAGGAAAGAATTTGGAATGTATTATTTAACACAGAACCATATAATTGCAGTATCAAAAATTATAGTAAATGGTTCTAATCAACTGCCAAAAAGTGGGATATTTTTCTGGCTTGAGCTTCTAGTAGAAATGCAAATGTTACAGCAAGTCTTATGTTACTAAGATGTCATTCTAGAAATAGTCCTTTGAAACAAAATGAATAACAAATAAAATGATACGCTAGTTCAAGTAAGGTTGGAAAACTAGCAGATTGCTTTTGCAAGCTTCCTATACCAAACAGCAGAACTTTGTGCAGTATGGATAGGCAGGCTCATACATGGTAAATTATGTTATTAATTTTAAAGACTGTACAAAAGAAGTCAAAACAGTTGACTTTTCAATTAGAATGGTGATTTTTGTGTGTTCAGCTCTAACAAAATATTTTTAGTTCATTCAGCTCTGAACAAAATACTCAGCTGCTATGGGTGAGGTTTCATTCAAGGGGTTTTATTTTAATTGTGGTTTTGATGTTTCTCTGTTTGTTTTTTTTTTTACAGTTGTTTTTTGTTTCTGGGGTGTTTTGTTTGTTTTGGGTTGGTTTTTTTTTTAATTTATTTTTTTTTATTTTAAGTTATGCTGCTATTTTCAAGCTGGAACACCTAGAGGTTAAAATAAATCTCATGCATTAAAGTATACTATTTTGGGCTTCAGTCTCATTCATTGCATGGTGATTCACTGGGCAAGACATGGAAACAACCCTCTTCTCCAAATATTTAGATGTACTAAGGAAATGCAAAGAATACAGTAGGGTGATAAACATGCTTATGAACTAGATAAATTAAGCGAAGTAAAGCAGATAGTTAGGGAGTAGGACTTTACTGTGTTAATATTTTTTGAGGAGAACTGAAAACGTCTCATAATGGGGATATTGTTCCCACATTATGGGGAGAAGTGAATAATATATCCTTTATAAAATACAATTCTGAGCCATCTGAAATATTTGCGAATTTGAGTTTAATTCCATTAATTGCTTTGGATTATTAATTGCAAAAGGAGGGAAATTATGAAAAGTCAAAACATTGTGCATTTGTAAAACAAAATGATTTTATATAGTCAGAAAGCTGCATCCCATTTACAACAATGTGCCACAAGCAAAAAAACCAGTGCATTTCCATATTACATTTATATGGTGCTGTGCTGTGTACTGACACTGTATCTCTTCCCTTTTCTGAGTTTTCAGTGTATTGCTTGCCCAAGGAAGAAGAGTCATGGGAATGTATATGTCCCTTGCCCTTCTTGTCCTCTTTCTGTTTTACAGTATTTGTGGTTTACTGTCTTGTGCCTATTTCTTGAGTCTTGGAGTTTTGGGCTTCATCTGACAACGTCCACTTTCAAGCTAGCACACAAGCCCAGCCTGTATTCACAAAGGGGGTTATCTGCATGGAGTCACACCAGCTTCTTATGTGTGAGCAGTTGGGTAGATCTCTTACCTATACAACCAAAAGACTATGAAAAAAGACACAAATGCTCTTGCAGCACAGGCAGCTGACCAACAATATCAAAGCAGCAGACTGAAAGTGAAGGAAACTTGTGGTTTCTTTATGACTCTGAGATGAATTCTTTCATCAGATTAACCACTTCTGAAAACATCCGGCATGTCTAACATACTCGAGGGGCAGCCAGGATCTATTCTAAGGCAATGTATGCAGGGTCTGACTCAGGGGAACATCCTTATTCAGGAAGGACATTTAATTTTAGGTTTCACTTTAAGCACATGCTTAAATCCCATTAAAATCGGTAAAATTTCAACTTATCCTCAAAGTTAAGCATGCACTTAGGCAATTTCCTGAATCCAAGGTCAGCAGGCAAATACAGGTAGAAATATAGGTTGCTACTGGTAAACGAAGAAACTAGTGGAAGAAAAAAAACAACAGCTCAGATGGGGAACTAATAAAATGTCAGTTATTAGTAAGAAAGCTTCTAAAAAACAAGAAAGAAAACCCAAGTGAGCAGGACTGAAAGGAAAGTGGTCTTCTATCCAAAGTCACAAACATCATGTGATAGTCACATGCCATTAAAAGAACAGCAGAATAGAGATGCACTGTGCTGCCACAAGCTGATTTCTAGGAGATATCTGATCACACCCATCAATCAGCTTGTGCTTATTGCCTCTTTCACCTTTGAGCAGCGATAAAAGGGCTGTCATGGTGCAGGCACAGTTCCAAGCTGTGCTGAGAATGCCATCTCTGAAATCAGGGTGTATCCTGAGGCTTTAGCACCTCTCTAGATCTGACCCTGAAAGAGTTACAGCTGGAGGCCTTGATAAATGAAAAGTACATCTCTTCTTTATAAAAGTTAGGCTTCTATATAAGAACATTTTGCTGGAAAATGCTCAAATCTGAGACAGGCTTGGACATTCTCCAGTGCTTACAGAACAACAAATCAGGTATCAAATGCATGTAAGTCAGAAGAAAAATAGCTTTGCCAAACTTCAACCATACCAGATTTGGTGACCAACATTAGCGTTAGAAACTCAGAGAAGCATTCAGGTTAAGTGGACAAATTCACCAAAAAATGTCTGGATGTGAAAAGAGTCAAATTATTTTGGTATCATTACAAAATTAATTATTTTGGGAAACTGTTGTTTATCTGGTTGTGCTAAAGAAGCAATGCTGATCATGCTAAAATATAGCACTATGTCTTGAGAAGAAAGGTTCTCATTTGAAACATTCTTAGCTAAGCACGACTTCATGTAACTGATCAGGGCTCTGTGCTGCTCATGTGTGAGAGCAGCTGAAAGAACCAGTCCTGAGCATTGCTGTCAAGTTCTAGATTCAGGCTTTCCAGCTGTCTAAGATGGAGTGGGCATTTATGTTTTTCTGGAGACCAACCATAACTCTGTTTTCAATCCCATGGGTTGCAAAACCTGGTTTAATTGCAGATCTTGAATTTTTTTCTGGGCAATGGACAAGTAAATATGGCCAGTAATTTGCCAACAAGGAAACATCTCATAGGCAAATGAAGTAACTGAAAACAAAACAAAACAGTGCGAATGTGCACTGTTATTAAACAGTGTGAAACTATACACTTGAGGCAGCAGCATGCGCTCAGCCCGGCAGCGCTACACCTATGCTCCCTGCATGTCTTGGGGTCGCATGTGGCTCTCAGGAGTGGTACTCCACGAGCAAGATTTCCACCCAGACCTTCCTAAGCAGCGAACTGATGCAACCTGGAAACCAAGACAGAACCATTAAACTCTCTGGCTAAAATTATTTCCCTGCAGTTCACTGAAGGAGGGTGCTGCCCCTTGGGTCTGCCCCAGTGGTGCACTCATATTAGCTGCAGAAGATGATTGCATGGGGATTTCAGAAAAGGTACCACAGGCTAAAGGTGGGAGAAGGGAACTACTTCATGTTTCAGCACAGCAGAGCTATTATAATGGAAATAATATTAGCTAATATTTCCATTAGCCATTTTCATACCCTCTATGGATAGAGAAGGAGATGTTGTCTCGTAAGAGAAAGCGAGTTGCTGCCACCTTACACATCGAGGAATTTTGCTGTCTCCTGTGAGGAGCACAGAATTGCTCACCAACATTTTAGAACTGCAGCACAATCTAACATGTGATGCAAAAGGGATGGGAGAAATGTTATAAGAAAATTATTTTTTTAACTGATTTATATCAGAATTGCTTTAATTCTTATGGCTCCAAAATTGTGGAAAGCATGTTGGGGAAAAACAGTAGACTGTTTTCTAAACTCCATAACAAAAGCTTGTTTTCTGTTCTAAAATAATCTTTGCATTATAAGTATAGAGACAGACTGTCAGATCCTGCTCAGGTAATTCATAATGTATCAGATAGGCACAGGCCAAAAACCACCCCTTCCCTAAAGGGTTCACTGAAGATTTCTTTTGCTGTAGAAGATAATTTGGGTTGCTGAGAATCAGTGTCCACCCCAGACAGCATGAGAAGAAATTCTAAGAACACTTCAAGCTGTTTCAGGGCTGTCTGTAGGTTGCCCCACACACAAGTGAAAATGAGGACACCCAGGTGAGCAGGAAAGCAATCTTATTCCTCCATCAGCTCTGCACAGTAGTTGTTATTGTCTGTGCTTTTTGGTGAAATTTATGATGGCTTTAGGAAGCCTAATCTAATAATAGGCAGCCTACTATCACACAAGTTGCTGGTCTCTTTGTGGGACTCAATTTTCATTAACACCAACTGCTGGAGAGGATGTTACATGCTGTTCTCAGCTTCAGTGGGTTCCCAGAGCTCTGCTTCATGGAATAATAAAGTGCAAAGGTATTTTTCCAGGATAAGATGATACCATTTTTTTATCAAGTGAAATCAATACAGAGTATTTTTTTTTTTTTAAGAAGTGATCACACTCATTGTTCTCCACTCCAGAGGGAAAATGTCACCAGTTTGCCAAGTGGGAAGAGATGCAATTAGCCGAGGAAAACAGATTTTGAAGAAGCACAACACAGTATGACCACAATAATGACCAAGTTTGTAAGAGTAAACAGCAGCCAGTAGTCTTATCTGGCAAAAAATGGAAACTGGTGGTTAGCAAGCCATTTGGGGAAGTAATTGTGGAAATGACTAAAATTTATTAAAAGGATTTGCTAATGGGAAAGTATATTACTGTTCTACCACAAGGATATGAGTATTTGTGAAAAAGTTAGGGCAAAGTTAACGGAGGAGAACTTAGAGTAAATATTTTGAAGAAAACACTGTTTGGAGGAGGTAGCTTTTTGTATTACAATCTTCATTTCATTCAACCTCCAGGAAAGGTCATTGATTTAATCAAAAGCTTTTTTCCTTTGGTTAGACTCCCGAATGTACATACCATCAAGATCTGGTGCACAGAAATAATTTGAAGCAAATCTTCTAAAAAAGGTTTTGAAGATGCTTGCCAGTAGAACATTGTGCCTCACAGCTATAATATCAGAAAAAGCCATTCAATTTAAATTAATATATTTGGCCAGACAGCTATATTAAAATTCTTGTTGTTTTTTCTGTTATAATGGTAGCCTGTGGTATGACTAGCCCTCTTCAAAAATCTGTATAGTTATTGCCTTTCTTTTGCCTAGGGTGCATCATATGTTTTTGATTTTGATGAGCTGCATTGCACTACCTCATTAAAACAAACACTTATGCAAAACAAAAGGCTGTGTACCGCAGCACAGGGCATGTAAGCCAGCTTTGAAGGCTGCAGTGTTTCAAAAGCATGTTTCAAAGGAGAACTTCCGTCGACCCAGCTACACTTGTGTTTAACATTTGTGGATGATGTCAGACACACTCAGGACTTTCTTAGCCCCTGCAAACAAGGAGGCTTCAAAAGCAATGTTGGCTGCAGCTGTAAAGCATGCAAGTGCAGTGCTCACTTGCTGGTGGAAAGGAAAGGTAGACTTTCTCCTCATGTGTATGTCTTCTCTGAAGACAGCTCGGTGCGCAGTGCACTGCTGGACAGCTCCGCTTCTCCTCTGGGGACATGGGCCTGAGGACAACCCTTCCCTCCTCCCAAAAGCCTCCACCTTTTGCAGATGTCTCCTCTTTCAGTAAGACACTATTCTAGAGCCTCTTGTGGGAATCAGGAGGACTGTAATCCATGTGAATATTTTTCTGTTTAATTTTCAGCGACTGCTTTCAGCTGAGATTATTTTTGCCTGTAAAAATGGCTGGTTCCCTCCCACTGAAGGGTAAATGGAGCTTAAATGCAGACATACAAATGGCTGAAGTTAGGTGAGATGAAGCCCATCAAAAAAGCTGAGATACATAACTTTGCTGTGCATAAATTTTTTTGGCGGCTTTTTCAAAATACTCAAGTGCCAAAGTTGATGTTTTTCATCCAAATCTCTTAATCTGTTTACAAGGCAAATTACATCAGCGCTACTACTATCTTAAAGTTTACATCAGCTAGATTTTGAAAGGTCATCAAGATGTTATAGAACCTCAGTGATTATTGTGGTTTTCTATAATGTGTTCCTCATGCTAATGCTTTCTTCATTATGTGTCAAAATACTTAGATTAATGCAAGCATTTATGCAAATATTTGCATACTTCTAAAAATGTTCGCTGTTTGGCATTTCTGACACTCCACAAGCTCATTTGTAATCACTTCTCTTTGAGATTCAATAACAACTGCTAGTATAATTCAACAGGATTTTCTATGAACTCCCTTAAAATGTAGCACCGTTAGTTATTGTAGTTGTAACTCAATGCAGTAAAGGAATTACCCAGCTGTGTGCTACATCAACCTTCCCAAATAACTATTGCTAATCCATATATTCTACAGTTGTGAAGTTGTAAAGTTACTGACATGAAATTATGACAAGATTGTGGTGCTTTGTAAGCTAAGGATACAAGTGTCTTTCCAAAGTGTATTCCTGGAGGTTCTGTACTGAAGGATGAGTGCAGTGAAAGACAATTGAGGATTGCCAGATTTGTTTCTGGCCCTGCAGCTAGGACAATTTTGATCATCCATTCAGAAAATGTACTACAGGAAATGCACGGAGCAGACTGGGCATACAGTTCCAGTATAGGTTTTTAAATCAACAAAGTAAATTCAGAGCTTGTGAGCACGCCACAGCCTGAGTGCATTGATGCAATGTGTGAATTGCTTCAAAGGGCATGCAAATGTATGGGAAACAATTCTATGCTCATGGACAGCTATCAAAGAAAAAACAAAACTGGACAAAAAAATCCAAAAAACCAAGCCCCAAATAGTATTTAGAATTTGAATAGTTTGTTAAAAAAAACTTGAACACTTAGCCTTATGGAGAGCCCTACTTAACAGTTTATCTTGCCATCTCCCTCTGGAAGGCTCTACTGTCCCCTGTTTTCTAATACCTCAATACAGCAATTTTTTAAAACAGATTAATTATCTTTAAAAGTAAGTATTTAATTTCCTTTTCCAAAGCTAGCAACTTCAAAGAATACATACTATTATTTAGCAATAGAATCTGGCAAAATAAAATAGCAAAAAATCATACATTTCATAACCAATACAAGTATATGCATATAGCTTAAAAATGAGGAAAAAAAATAAATGGTGAGGGTTAAATCTTGTCTCCATTGACGCCAGGGGAGTTTTGTCACTGTCTTCCTTAGAGCCTGCACTTCATCCTAGCTACTCATAACACTTTTCATATTTGATAGGGAACAATTTAAAGTGATAAATTACAGCCAAAATGCATGTGTGTGTGAGAGGGGAGAGACTTAGAAAAAGCCTCAGTGCTGAAAGTAAACTTCTGGCAGTGTTGAGATTTTTTTGGCCTACCAGGCTAAATCTACATTTAAGTAGGGGATACATTTCTGCTTATGCTAGCTATCTGAAAGCTCTAGGCTAGTCAGACTGGCTCCCTCTGAAGACAGTGGAGTCCCTCTGGAATAATCTTCTAAGATGTTAAGTTCAGGCTGCCCAGATGTAAAAAAAAATGACAAGTGCCACCAAACCACATAAGTGACCTTCACTGAAAAAAATATTTCTATTTATGTGCATATATACTGTTCAAGATCTAGATTCACATGATTCTGAAAAAAACTTTACACCACAAACCAGAAACTTTTTCCTCATTACCTATTGGTAGAAACTTTACTGGGACGTCATGAACCTGTAGTCACATCCACAATGACTGTATCTCTGTCTGTGAGATCTGGCTGCAAAACTTAATCTTTGAGACTTAGTACCCACTGATGTTGGTCATTGCCACAGGTGCAGTGAGAATGGTTAAATCATAAAAGCACAGAATAGTTAGGGTTGGAAAGGACCTTAAGATCATGTAGTTCCAACCCCCTGCCATGGGCAGGGACACCTCACGCTAGACCATGGCACCCAAAGCTCTGTCCAACTTGGCCCTGAACATTGCCAGGGATAAACCCTGCATGAGAGGGGGGGCTCAACCTCACTGGGAAGGAAAGCATTTCTCCTGCCACCCTGCCTTCCTCTCCACCACATCCTAAGCTTTCCTGTGACCCTGTGGTTTGAACAATATTCTGGGGAGGGTAGCAGACACCATTTAAATGCCCTCATGTTAAAGAAGGACAAGCAATCCAGGCCTGCTGGGAGATCACTTTTCCCACCCTGAAACAGTATGAGAGAGCACGACCTGTTTCAGGCTAGGCAGCTTCTCCCAGAAGAAACATTATTGCTTTAGACCAGCCTGGGTGTAGAGTCCTCTGCTCTGGAATGTGGCAGCACCCCCACGCTCCTCCCTCTAGTGCCACTGCTTCCCTGCTCTTGTGCAACGGGACTGTTAAACGCCCAGTTCCACTTCTGCATGTTAGATCTTTGCACCCAAGAGCATGGCCTTTTGGAGTTAGAAGTGTTTGGTCAGGAGCAGCCTTGGGATGGTTTCCCTGGGCTGTGGCCACACAATATGCTCCAAGACATAATAGTGCTGAGCTCCCCTGCAGGTGCATAGAGGTGATGCTTATGCGGGTGCGTAGAGGTGATGCTTATGTGGGTTGCACCTCATCAGCAACCCTGCTCCTTACCTGGGGCAGATGCAGGCTTGGCAGCCTCTCCAGGGTGCCTCTGTTCTGGTTTTTACCATTTTGTGGTTGCATCTCAGAAGCATGAAGCCAGTGTGTAAGAAAGAAGACTGTGTGTATTACAGTAGATTGCACGTGACTGTGTTTTCTTGTGAAATATCTTAAGAATTGTGAAGTTATTTTGCATCTTTTTTTTATTTCCTTGATAGGCTTCCAAGGTATTTTTTCTACATTACTGCAATTTTATTCTGTTCAGAGAGCAGAACTCCCCAAAGCATGGAAGTATAACATTTTGTATTGCTCTCCTGTGTTCAATGTGTTTAGTGATATATAAAAAATGGCAATATTCATATACTCTGTTTCTTCCAAAAGATACATAACTTTTTTTCTTAAAAAAAACAACCAAACAAAAAAACCCACAAAAGCCCCAAAACACAAAACCCCAACCCTAATGTAAAGATATTTCTTGTAGGGTTTTGTTTTCAAATGTAAGTACAAATGGATACAGAAAAATTTTAATGCTTCAGAGTAATGCAGCCAACAGACTATTTGTAAATGGATTGTTGATTTGCTACCTGAATATGAAAATCATTAAAAATGGATGTTGGCATAAATGAAAGTTATGCAATTACAGATTCCTTCCTTTCTTCTAAGCAGCTCTCCTTACAAAATAAAAGTTTCTCATGCTCCTGTCAGTGAAATATTTCAGGAAACTCCCTCACAACTTTTCTCTGGGAGAGGAAGGAATGTGATGTGCAATAAGTTATGCCTACATGTGCGAAGCTGATCTTTGTCTCCCCCATCCAAGTCGATTTTAAGCCCAAATTGTTTGCCTGTCACAGAGGAAATAATGGTTTCAAGTTATAGCCACATGCAGAGCAAGACAGATAGAAGAGATGCTACCCCCTCTCCAGCCTGTCAGATGTCTGGCTCTAGAAAGACTTTTCCTGTGTCAGCCAAGCCAAAACCGGTAATATTAACAGTGCTGCTATTACAGCCAGCACTTCCAAAACTGCCTTCTCATTAAAGTCTATCTCATTCAAAACAATAAAAATGTTCTTTATCTAAACCACATGAGAGTATGTAACAGTGGGGCTAGGCGTTATCTGAACCTCACCCAGCAGAAAGGCAGCCTGGTTTGCTCATCAAGATCACCAGCCATATCTAGTAAAGTATCCGAAATCACAAGCCCGCTGCCCAGTTCCCTGGAAAAAACGCTGTCAGACACAAGCTTTCTCCCACACAACTCCACCCATAACGTCATGGCCCTCATTTTTATCATCTTTTTCAGAAAAGCCCAGCTGATGCCATGGGAAGTCCTGCACTACCAGATCCCAGGGCTCACATTAAACCTGTCTTGGAGAGCCTCTACTTAAGGCATGTACTCTTAAGATAATGAGAATCTGCACATCTTAAAGACAAAACCCGTTATTTCGGAGCTACTGTTTCATTTCTTCAGTGTGAGATTTCCCTTTGACAAAGGGTGCTGCATTTGCAAGGGCCATGCATGCCAGGACAGATCCTATGGCTCTGACTCAAGCAAGCACCCCACAGATTTTAAGAGGGGCTTTTGACTGCATGAGAAGATAATTTCCTTCCAAAACCTCTCATAGAGGAAATCTATAATTTTATTTGTCTGAAGTGATGGCAGAAAGCTATCACATCCAGCTTTAGGCATCTGAGATGGACTTGTTTACATCAGGAATTTTACTCGGTGTTTGCTTGGTTTTAACTTATGTATTCACCTTGTGGCTCTTTGCCTATATTATTTTATTAATTTACTCTCATTACAGATGAGTGAAGTGAGAAAATACTGTTGCCTCCTTTGTTGCTGGTGAGATGCTATCTTCCCACTGCAGAGCAGCAGACTGAAGCAGAGAGAGACCTCATGCTACCCTTCAGACTGAGCAAGCAACTGGCAGAGCTGCTGCACCTATCAGAAGACCAACAAACACAGGCCACCTGGGTGGTTACCTCCACCTGGTGATGGCTATAAGGATAAGCCAAGGATAAGGCTGTTTTTACTTGCCACCACCCTGAAGTGAGAAGGGTGCAGGGTCTGCACCAACTGCAGTTTATTCCTCTGCAGAGGGATTATGTAGGCCAGTGATCAGCAGGACCAGGGAAGGGCAGTGCTGGTGTCCCTTCTGGATGATGCTGGACACTTCCTCTGACAGCTGCTGCTTCAAGATTTAGAAAGTGGGAAATCACACAAAAGTGGCTTTTGTACAATCAAGGCTTTGGAGAGTGAAAAGTGCACAAGCAGGGCCAGGCTTGCCACGGGTAGAAGTCATGGCAACTCTGCAAACAGCAGAGAAGCCAAACCATTAATTTTCGCACTGAGGACCTGGTCTCCCATGACCGACGTCATAAAAAAACCTGGCATTTTGCAAAACGATCCCCAGTTTTTCACAAGTGCTGCAGCGGTAACTCCGGTTACCACTGAACGGTTGCCATGTTTTACCCCAGCACTGGCTCCACCTCGGTCATGAGTGCAGTGACTCCTACAAAAATTGTTTGAAAAGCACACAGGACTCCTTCATGCTAGAAGCTGCAGGCTGGACTAGATGACCTCTTGTGGCCCCTTCCAGCCTCAAAGCATTCTGTGGTTCTCAAGCATTCTGTGGTTTACCATATGGTGCAGATACCCAGGAATGCTATGCTACCTTGTCAGCGAAAGCAAAAATCTGCAAGAGGCACAGGGATCCTAGCTAGGAATGATAGCGTCACCTAGGGTAATAGGGTTGTCAGCCTGAACCTGTTTTAAAAGAACCTCTTACTGAGGCAGGGAAAAATAAAGGTTAGTATGTGTTTAATTTTTAGGCAGAGGCAAGCAGACACAAAGCAATCAGGCAAAGTATTTCACCATACTCCTAAAGAGACAGGATTAAATATACTCTTTAAATTATGCGTAATCCTGTGAAACAAAAACTAACATACAAAAGCGAATTATGAAACTTCCAAAAAGTCACAATCCTATGAGGCCATGAACCGCTTTTGCTCTCTCACTCCCAAAAGAGACCATAAAAAAATCCAAATTGTTAATCCCTGCACCTCTGATGCATTTAACTGGGTACTAGAACTACCCAAGATAGCAGTTTGAAACATATTTGGTAGAACTTTTATTTTCATCTGATCCATTATTATAAAGTTGGTGCATGATTTTTATTTTAAGTTTGAGGAGACTTTTCAAGCCTGTGAATGCACCATTTCACTACAGAATCAAAAAGCAGCAATGTATGCAAATCCTTTAGCAAGATTATCTATACCTTACATTACCTACCCAAAAGTTTGACATCTAGACTAAATATTTGCCAAGGCTCCTTTGAAATCTATTTTAAAATGGGGTTAAACACCCTCAGGATATGCCTCTATTTTCATTAGCTCTGAAGAAAGGTTTAGCTTTCAGACAAGGAAAGTTAGGTGAGATGAATTTTGATCCTAGTGACATAAAGTAATGAAGACATGGTACGTACATCAGAGGAGGGTTTCATAGACTATACATACAGGACATCAGGAAGATAGAAATAATGGAAGATGGTAAGGCAGAAACACTTCCTGCAGAATGCATGGTATTGGGCAAACAGTACCAGCCACACCAGCTCCCTGACCTAAGGCAACTCAAAGAGCACTGGGATCTCACTGACATAAGCGAGAACTGGACTTGGCATGCTTTGCACAAACTGATACTAATGGAAACTCTGAAAGTGGTATGTGGCAACTGCTTTATGTAGTTCCCCAAGTAAAGATATGTCTGGGAGCATGGGAGAGCTAAGGAAACTATAAATAGAAACTGGGTCATCCACATTTCCATTTT
The DNA here is from genome assembly GCA_026283785.1 of Coracopsis vasa. Classification (NCBI taxonomy): domain Eukaryota; kingdom Metazoa; phylum Chordata; class Aves; order Psittaciformes; family Psittacidae; genus Coracopsis; species Coracopsis vasa. Next base: position 16,156 of record JANHGB010041444.1, read on the forward strand.
AAATCCAGCTCAGCTCAGGAACAACCAGAAGTCGTCACCACCAGACAGGTGGTTATTTAGTGGTGGTTTTAATCCAGGTCCCAAAAAATAAGACATTGACCACACCTCAGGTTACACCCATGCATGGCTATTAACCTTGGCAGTCTCCTCTGGAAAGGAGAAGATTTCCTGGAGGACAGAGACCAAATTATTCTCTCATCTTGCAAGTGAATATTTGAGGCCATGCCTGAAGGGCATGATGGGGAGGATGCTCACCCAGCTTCCTCCTGCTCTGTACTGTTCCCCTGGGCAAAAGGTGCCACGAGCCATCAGGACCCACAGTCCCTTTACAGTGCCTAATCCTCCCACAAATGCAGACATGATGCCCGAGTAGAAACTTCACAGAATAATAAAACATCTTGAAGGGGCCACAGACAACCTTGAGGCTCACTAAAAGCATTTTCCCAAGGATATCACTCAACAATATCGCTAGGGGCCTCAGAACAAGTGAGATTTCCTTGGCCAGGGAAGAGTTATAGAGAGGGTTTCTAATATGTCACTAAGCACCAACTCTTCTGTATTTCTTTTTCATATTCCATTTCTCTATTCTTGAAGTCACTGAATTTTTCTCATTTCTTTTAATGGAAGTTGAAAAATTAACATTTTATTCTGCAAGAGACAGCAAATGTAAGCCAGCTAAAAATGTTTTATGCAGGTACTGCAAAAAAAATACAGATACCAAATTCTCTACCAAACCCAACAGCAGCAGCAGTAAGGATGATTCTGCAGAGAAGCAATATCAGGACACATGTTAATCCTGTATCAACCCCAGCCACCATGCTCAGTCACAAGAGCAGAGGCCCATCATAGTAGCATCAACAGCTGATTATGGTATTAATTACCATCATTGGCATTTGTCAGACACTGCACTGCATGGATTACTTGTTAGTCCAGACAGAATACAAGTGTACCAGAAGATCAGGACTTTCTGCAGAATAACTTTAAGAAAGTTATCAAAGAGTAACAGTTGTCATAGGATGCAGGTTCGTATTTCAACATAAATTAGAAACTGATAAGCAAAGAGTAGGAGGCCGGTTTTCAGCATGGGAGAAGATTAACGCAGTGTGTCTCAAAAGTGGTAATCAGTATATTTAATCATAGTGCTAGTTATTGAATGGCATATGGTTTTTTCCTACCTACATTACTTTTTCATACGCATTTTCATATCGATTTGTCATAGCACAGTATTTTCCACTTGGCTTGGTGAAACATTCCATATTTCCTTAGGCTTGTCTTGAATAACCTAAGAAACACATGAACATAAATATCATCTCTAATCTGATTGGGGCCTCACTTCCTGTTTTCCAGCTCATTACTAAATGTATTAAACAATGCCAGATTTAGGATGCATTTTGAGACAGACACCCTGCTGCTGATCTGGGTGTCAGGCTGAAAACTGAATATTTACTATTATTTTCTTACTTTCTCTTTCCTATCCATTTTTAATGGGTGACTGAATGTCTTTTCTTCCCTCGACAAGAAAACTCCTTCAGCTTTTTCTTTTTTAAATTAACCTGTTCTCCCAAATCTGTTTTTTTTGTGCATTCTAAAAATTGTGGCACAACAGTGACTTCTAATTTTCCTTTAGAAAATACATCCCACTTCATCTCTTTCACACCACTGATGTAGGAGGTCTATTTATAACTTTGCCATTGTTTATTATTGCAACTAGGTAGGTGTTACTTTTGCCCCGCAGTAAGGCTTGGAGGTGCTTCCCAGCACTACTCTCATGTTTGTTTTTAAAAGTACAAAGACTGTCACTCCTATATTCTCTGCTTCCCTTGAGTTCCTACTCTTCTGTTGTGAGCAGCTCAGGCACGTCATTCTTCAGGCCCTTCACAACTCCTGGATTAATACCATCAGGTCTGGGTAATTTGTTGCTATTTAATTTATCAGTTTGTTCCAGCACCTCGTCTGTTGATCCTGGAATAGAAGCAAAATGCTTTAAGGGCGCCTCTAGAGCAGATATCGAAAGCAACTCACACACACATCCCTTAAAAAAGCATCACTCCAGCAGCCAGAATTACAGATTACATCCTGGTTCATGGACACAAGCCACATCAGACCAAATGGAGAATTCAAATAATCTGGTCTTTCTGCTGCTGAACATATGGTACCACAGCAAACCTCTTTATAATTAGCACAATCTATAAGTCACTTCCCCCCCACCAACACTTTATTCAGCTAAGGTGGCTGCTGGTGTGCTCCCAGTTGTGACTGTGAGCTCTGTCTGTGTGTGCGTGCACACATGCACACATATTGCAGATGAACCTGACCCACAATGCAGATGAATACTTGGTGACATCATTACTGTCACTATGTATAATCCCAAAAGTGCCTACCTACCTCAGATAACACGCACATTAATTCAGACACACTGGAATGCAGACCAGCTAGGCACGCATGCCACTTCTTGCCTGAAAACCACACCAGTGAGAGCAAACTGAGGCACCAGCCATGCTTGGGCACCTCTCTGTTTACACGAAGACCAAGAGCTGCCTGGAGACAGATGAACCCAGGGGAGCTGACCTGCTGGCAGCCCTCTCGCCCTTTTCCCCCCACCACAGTGTTATTAGGGCTGCAATGGGATCCATGTGTGAATGCCGGCCGGCCCACATGTGCACGCGCTTCCTGCGCTCCCAGCCCTGCCGGGGCTGGGGTTTTAAATGACAGCATTATATTTATATATCTGCCGCCAGAGGCCCGCAAAGGCTTGGCTAATTCTGGACACCTGCAAGGTCCGTGAAGCGGGCGGGCTGCTGACACCAGGGCAAGCAGCAGCTCCAGGGAGGAAAAGCATAGGGAGGAGGGAAGAGCAGCGCCAGTCCCAGGAACCAAGTGCTTTGGAGCACACCCTGATGTTTTCCAAGACCAGACCCAAACCTCATTAAATCTGGAGTCTGAGTTAGCCACAGCTGTATGAACAGGTCCTCGCTCCTGCTGCTGGGGGGCTGCAGGTCACCCCAGCGCAGGGCAGAGCCCAGGCACACAACCTGGTGTTAGTGACCAGGCTGCACAAAAGCTCTGGGCTTTGGCTCCCTTCCACCTTGAGCACATTAAACCAACCACAGCCAAACAAAGGTGGGGGAGGACCAAATCTGTGCTGAAGCAAACAAACAAAAATGCTTTCTCCAAAGCCCGCCTGATAGATTTAATATGACTGGTTTTTGAAGGCTATCTGTCATTTTCATTTGGCATTAATATAAATCAGATAATCCCTTGATCCCAGTAAGGCACTGAGGAGACACAGTCAAAACTCCAGAAGGGATGTGCTCCTTAACTTGGAAAGTTGGCAGATGATTTAATTTTGTTAGCAAATTTGACAGTGCCATAGGAATTTTCCAAAATCAAAGAGCCCTTTCATAGGCTTCTCTACCCAATACTCAATCCAGTGTCTAAGAATAACATTCAGCCCTCATTAATTAATGATATCAGTCCGAATAATGTCAGATTGCCTCAGAGACCTTGCCGGGATAGATGAATCACACCCTGCCGGCTCCAAGGCTCTCACTCTGACAAACTGCAGTGTGCAATGACAGGCTGCTTAGCCTGGAAAACTTTCACCCACGGAGGCCCATCAGCTCTCAACCCACCCCGTCTGAGGTGTGCGCTCAACACCGGGGCAGACTGTGAGGTTAATGGGTGTTTGAGATAACACTCGGCTCCTCAAGGACCTGCAGGGCAGGGGCTGGCAGCCATGGGCCCCTTCCTCCCCTGTCCCAGGGCAAGAGGGGCTGCTGAATGCAAACAGTGTGACTGCCAAGCAGGGTGAGCTAGCGAGCTGGCACCATCGCAACAGCGTGCCTCTGCTGTGGGCAGCACCACAGCTGGCCCATCCTTGCCTGGCTTGGTTATCTCTGCTGGGCACTCAGAGCTACACCCTGCCCGTATCAGGAAGGAAAATATTATTTCTTTTCACCCTGGTTAAGTGGTGCTGCACCTCCCCATGTACTTCGTGTGACAGATGCGAGAATGAACTGCAGAGGTCCACTAACTTTTGAGATTCACAGCAGAGTCAAGATACTATCCAATGGTGAAATGCCACAAAGAAATCTACATCTGTGAGTCTGGCTTTTACCAAAACTACAAACTGCGATTTCTCACAAGACCTACTCAGCTGATACTGCTCCAACATGGGAAAAGACACACCAGCTGTCTCCATAAATTTACTATTTCACTGAACCTATAATTATGTATGAAAACATCCAGATTGCTTCCAAAGTGCACTGTACTAATATTGATATAAAATTGCCTTGTTTCTATTTGCAACATAATCACAAATCCACGCGTCAAGTTTTCACATATCCACATTCTGCTTTCTGTGACAGCTGAAAAAAGTGACTCCTTATCACTCATGAATATGAGGTTTAGTAACATTTGCATATCACCATCTTTTTATGTAAATGTTGCACTCCTGAGGCTTCATGAAACATTTCCAGGGAAGAACAACAACCACATTGTTTAAAACATTCAAATAAATGTTTGTTCACAGATGCTCTGCCTTTTCTTTTGTGATGACCATGGCTGGTCAGGCATGCACATTGCCTCCTATCACCGCACCCCAGTTTGTCATCGGACACCCTGATCCTGCCATGTGTAGGCAAGATCAGCACAGGGCTGAGCTGAGCCCAACGTAAACACGAGCTCAGCAGAAACACACATGTGGCGTTCATTGTGGGATCCCAGTCACAGAGGCAAAGTGTCAGAGAGACAAAGCTGGGACTTGTCTTTTGGTGCAGTGTTTGTTTATATGCCGCACACATTATGCCCAGTAACATGAAGCCATCAGTTTCAAGTTACAAATATATCATAAATGCCATAAGTAATTTATTTTTTCTGCTGTGCCTAGGAAAGTAAATTTGGGATTTTAAAAAATTCTTATTTGATGCTGATGTATTCTGATTGCCACTGCAAATGTATATGCTTTTATTATGCACAAGCACAATTCTGATGTGATTTCTAAAGATCTCTCAGGGTTTGATGCGAAGGAGTGGTGCCTTCAGAAAGTCCCCATTGGACTTCGGGACCCCTTCCACAAACAATTTTCAGCTCAGTAGGACTGGTTTAAGAACAATTTTAATGTGCTGTTTACTCTAAGGCATCTTGGTTCTAAAAGCAGTTGACAAGTTTTGCACGTGTACGCTTGTGTGTGGAAGAGGCACTGACAAAGAAGCCTGTAAAAAGCATTACATCTAGAGCTTGTTATTTTACTAAAGCATTCTGAAAAATTACACTAGTGATTGCATTTGAAAAATCTGGTAACATTAATTTCACCACTGAAATATGATTTCTTTTAAAAGCCTTCTCCTTCATGGTCCCTGCCATAGGATCAACCCCAACATCTGGATAACAGAATCCAGGCTGACAGACTAATGCACATGTGGAGGAGTGTGTCTGCTACTTTGCTGCTTCTCAGGACAGACACATTGTCTCCCTCTCCTTCTGCCTGTCCCCTCCCTTTCTTTTCCTTTCTCATTTCTTCCTTTAATAAGACTGCACATGTCTTCCAGCTCTCTGCTGAGAATGTGACCAGTATGCGATATTGCCTTGCACCGACACAGAACGTCTGGCTTAGGTGATACCAAGTGGTTACTGCCCTGGCTTCAAATGCTTGCTAGGTTATTAACCAGTACATCTGGCTCTCTCCCTAGGAGGGTGAGTTCTGCAGTGCCCCAGGAATTTCTTTCATACAGCACTTTTATTAGCTTTTCAAAAGAATACGGATTACCACTGGAAAGGCCATTTGCAAGCATATTGGTCCCCAACCTGTTTACCATGTTTAAGAAGCAACAATATCCAAAATCTATTATTTGATATTCAGAATTAATCTCTCCTCATTTTAGCACAGTCCTATTGTTCTTGTATTTGCAAGGTCTGCTTTATGGAAAAAAGGTGGCTGGTGATATGTGATAGAATTTAAAAAAAAAAAAAAAGTTTCAGAAAGGCACAAAAATAACTTAGTTTACAAATAAAGCTCCCAAAGCATTAATTGCTAATTCTGCTCTTCCTTCAGACTTCAGTCCATCAGCACAGGGGGGCAGAGAAAAGTTTTTCAGGCTTAACCAAAAGAAAGAAGCGCATGTGTAGCTCCAGAGAGCAAATTTATCTCCTTTGCCCACACATGGAAGTTACACAGGACGTGAAGTTTGAACGCAAGAATTGTATTACTATAATTTCCCATCTGGACATCCCTATTTCAGTAATGTCAGAGTGGCCTTTTCTGGTTTTGTTTATGTCACTTCCAAAGCAGTTTAAGACAAATGGGAAAACTGCTTTTGTTTTCTTACCGAAAAAAGATCCAAGCGGAGGAGTTACAGAGGTAGTTCTCCAGGGCTTTCCTTCTGCCTGCCTAGCAAAGTTCAACACTCCAGGCCAAAGCTCTCCTGAAGCAAACCTGGCAAAAAGCTGCCTGCCCACCTAGCTACCTGCCTACCTACTGACCTGCCTGGAACTCCACCTTCCCAGGAGGAACCTTCCTCTTAGAGCATCACCTGCAACTGCTGAGAACACCTCAAATGCAGATAATGTTCTCCATGCAGAGCTAAGCAAGTACAGAAAAAACCACACAGTTTGCTAGACTTGCTAATCAATCTCTTTTGAAGCTGTGTGAGGCCAGATTTTCAGAAGCTGTCAGCACGCCCCAGCTTCCATTGTTCTAAGTGGGAGTTGTTTGGCACTCACGGCTTTTGAAGGGTCGATATTTCATGTAGGTGTCTAAGTGGGAGCTCTTCACTAACCTTTTGCAATTGCTTTTGGCTAGACTGATCATCCAGAAATATCACACTGCAAAGAGCAATGCAAGCACTCACAGAAAGCGTATTTTAAAACTACGTATAAATAGCCCATACTCCTCCAGCCAGGAAAGAAAACAGCATTCTGTGATTTCCCCAACCAAGGGAGACAGCCAGGCAAAAAGTTCACAAACTTCAGTAAGTTCATACAATGAAAACAAAAACAAAACAAAAGTTCCTAATTATGTAAATGAAAACAGTGAATGTTTTCAAGAATGTCACACTCTTACTTGGAGATTTCTCCCAAGCAGAACAAGGGTTTAAGTCCGTCAGATAAAATTCCTTAGTTCAATTGTGATTGTGATTCCTTTAGTTCAATATCAAAATAAATAGCAAAATAAAAGGGGTGTCTAGTCAAACCTCTAAGCCATACATCCATACACAATAATATCAAATAAATTACAGCCAACAGAACATAAAGGTCTTCTCACCTCCTCAGGTCTGAATCTTCTGAAAAGCCCACCTTGGCAGCATTAGACTTGGCATTATTTAGTCAGCTCCAATCTTAAAAATAACCACGAGTCATTTGGTCCACTAAAGTTCATGGCAATCCTTACAGGGGTTTTTGCTGCACTTGCCTATAAATTGCATTGTCTTCTCAAGGCTTCCTGTCCTGCAAACAGAGGCACTAGCACAGAGATTCAACTCAGACTGTTTTCCCCCTCTTCTCCTGCTTTTATTTAACAAAAAAAAAAAAAAAAGGAGAGAGAGAACTGGTAGAAGTTCCTTACAGGAGTTGGAAGAGGACATCTGCAGGCAATTTAACATGAGGGTTTGTTTCTGTGTCAGCTGGCAACCCCTGGATAACTCTGTCATGTAACTTATATGCTAAAACATGATGTAGGACAACCAGTGAGATTGGGTAAGTATGGCAGCACATCAGTTTTATTTGACTGAAATTTACACTTTTTCAAAGCCCTGCCCTAAACTATGAAAACAAATACAGCCCTGCCACCGAGAGAATGTCTCACCCTGCTTTGCCCCAGCAGCACTGAGCTTCGTCAAACCCACCTTCTGCTGCAGCCCAGGACGGTCTCTCCCTTTCTTCCCATGCAATTTGAACAGCAACAGAAAACAGGGCTTTTTTAGATGAGGACAGGAATCTCTCCATTCCTTCACAGTGGCCCTCTCTTGATTCAGTAAGAACCCAGCTTACCCTCCTTTGCAGGCAACAGCAGCAGAATGTTGAAGAGTTCATGCAAACATGAGGCCGAGCCTGCAATCTGCGCCTCAGTTCACTGCTTCCTGTGGACTCTGAAAGGCTGTTCAGGAACATAGACTGGTATCTAAAGGGAGCTCTGGAGATAACCCAGCTCAGAAACTTTCCCTGCTCCATGTGTTTTAACTTCCTCCCAATTAGAAGAATCTGGTCAAGTGAGGAATGCTCATCCATTCTGGTTCCACTTCTGTACTTGCATGAGATCTTACATGTTTTGACATTTATAGCTACGCATTTGAACTGAGGCACTGATTAAATTCAATTGTTACAATTACCTTTCTCCCCCTTCCTCTTTCTGTGCATGCTTTGGTTTGAATTATTAGCAATTTAAAAATCAATCTTGCAGTTAAATGCTTAATGATATAATTGCTTCTGTTGCCTAAATTTGTTTAGTTTGTGCTTTTTTAGCATGTAATAACTGAAAGTATATTTTCCTCTGTCCAAGTTAATAACTTCTCTGCAATGGCTCACACACTGTTAGCCGACTGGCTGCTGGTCTGGGACAGCTCAGACAGAACTGGAAAGATTTTCTGAAGCTATAACTAAGGAATAAGTGGCTTCCCTTAACTGAATGAATCTGAATTCTCAGATGGCCTCCACTTAAGTTTTAAACCTTTTTTTGTTCATTCTGTGTTCATTTTGAGGGCCTCTTAGTCTAAATGCTGGGCAGGGAATCTCTGCTGTCCCAGACCTGGACACGTGTGCCAGCTGGCTCTGTGCCATGCAGCACACTGTGCTCTGCAGCCCTTCTCCCCAGATCTCCATAGAGGAGTCCTACAGGAGCCACCTGCTCACCTAAACAGGCTCCTTTGCAAGGAAGCTTGGAGGCTGGGAGGAAGGCAGCTTAGACCATCTCCTGTCGACAAGGAAGCAAGGACTGTGCCCCAAGTGTCTTCAGACATCGCCTGCGGCCCTGCCACACAAATCTCTGTCCCACCCTGCCATCCAGAGATATTAACTCAGGTTTGGGGCATGGCTGCTCCTGCATGGCCTGCCATCTGCTCCCTGCATTCCAAAGGATTACTACACTTGTGTAAAATGTCATCTTGATGTGATTATATTCCTTTTGGATTTGGAGCTGGCTTATTTTGAAAAAGCCTGGGTGTACCCCTAGTCCTCTGTTACATATTGAAGATACCGCATGTAGGTGGGATTTGATCCATATAATTAAGAGCTACCTACAAGTCCTCCTGTGCTTAATGTACTCTGAGTCCCCATGTAAGCAGTGGAAAGATACTGGTGCTCCCCAAGGGCAATTCACCCCTTCCCAAGAGAGGCCTCCGCTATTTTTTAAACAGGAGTACCAGAAACTGCTTAAACTAAATACCAACCAAAAAGCATGTAAAGTTAGGTGAGTGTTTCATCCAACGTATCCTCAGGCTCTCCCATTAAAATCTTCCATTCTAATGTTATCCCACCTTATCCTATTTTTCCTCCCCATATGTCATGAAGCAAGTGTTACCATTCACAATGCCAGGCCCCATGGCAGAGCAGAAAACACAAAAAACAGAGGTCAAAAGTGTTGCAAAAACCTCCCTTTGCTATTCCCAGCTGTTCTCTTAAGGACAGAAGAAACAACGTTTGGTGCATGTTCATATTTCTGCTGCAGTGAGACTGCCATTGATTTAAGCCAACATACCGCACTGCTCCTTCTGACACCTACCCAAGAAGCGCAGGCAGCGCTCGGCCCACGGGCTGGCCATGCTGGACACAGGATTTCTCACGTTTGCAGGATTCCACCTGCATTATTCACAGCCCTGACATGCCAGGTTTCTGGGTTCTTGGAAAATCTCTATATATGACCAAGGCAGTATGGACAAATAATTATGTCAGCTCACCCTGGAAGGCTCACAGCGCACTGCAGACTTATCTACCTCCTTTTGAATGCTACTTTGCTGAATTTGAAATAGCAGGTTACAGTGTCCTACCAAACCTTTACTGCTCTTCAAGGACGCGATAATGACTGCCATCAAGTTTATATTTGGTAGGTAATCGCATTTATATATGGAATATATAATGCACATCCCAAACACTCTTTGCAGGCCTCAGCAGCAGAATAAATTGATCCCTTTCATGTCACCGAAAAAGCACTAGAAGCAACAGAAGTACTGGCCTACGGATATAGGGGATGTAATACAGTAAAACTCAACCACATTGAATTCAGCCATGTGGTAAATATGGAAGTAACACTTGGGTTTTGCAGGTTATTAGGCAGCAAAAAGCTGTATTTCAGAGAACGAGCTGCTAGTGAATGGAGCACACTGTAGAGCCTGTTGGGAACAGAGCTTGCTAGTAAGTCAGATGTGGGAATTTAGGGGAACAGCAGTCATCCTGACATCCTTTCTGTTCTTCTAGGGCAAAAAAAGGACATAATGAACTTTCTGATAAATAAACAAAATTGCACCAAGAACATACATATGGTATAGGATCAGCTTCCTTTTCTAATGAAACATGCCTGGAAGTACCCAATTAGCTACTGACTCAAGCCAAAGAAGAAATATTTTTCACAACAGGAACTTGAGTTGGGAAAGAAGACTAAGAGTCTGAAAATGTCCTACAGAATAATGGGCAAAGACTTACATCAAATGATAAAATAGCAAGTTCGTGGAAAGTATCTAATCAAATGCCCATAACTGTTTATGAGGTAACGTCTGTACTAAAAATCTAAAGAAGGGGATTAAACAACACATCAGCAAAAGATATTACACCCTAAAGTCAACTTTGGGACACCAACAGGATTGGTGAAATAATCCAAAAGGGACTTGAGAAGACTAGAACATGGGCTGGAAATAATGAAATAAGATTTCAGATTTAAGGAGATAGGTTGTCAGTATAAGTATTTGATATGAGATTTTTAACTGGGGGAGTGGAAGGGGGTAGGCAAGAGAGGAAGAGTGAGAGAGGTAAGAGATCCCTTTTGCAGCAGACAAAACACACACCAAGCCCAGGAGAAGCCTCTCTCCCTGTCTGTAGTCTGCTGGAACAAGAGCCCCTGGAGTATGCGTTTTAGCTCTAGAAGGCATTATCAGAAGGATAACAATGTGGTGATTCGTGACCAGGCAACAAGTACAGCTGAAAGCAGGGCTGAATGCAGCTACAGTGCTGAGGTGGGGAAGGCTGCCTGGTCGCCATCACCTGAAACAGACTGTGACCAGAACTAATGAGGACAGACTGTAGGATGCTTGGCAACCTCCTGTGAGCTCTCCCTATAAATCTCCCTCTTCAGGAAGGTGAGGAGGAGCAAAAGTACTGTGAAATTAAGGAGTCTGGATCTGTACAGAGCAGATAGAAAAAGGCTGGTTAAAGAGGGAAGCAGGGTGGCTGAATATGAAAAGATTCTTCACAATAATGACTCATGGGGAATAATGTCTCAAGAAAGATTAAAGATGACCCATTGTTTGGGATATTTGTGGCCAGATCAAGGGAAAATGCAAATGTACATTAAACAGTAATCTCTGACTCACTGGGAGATAATCTCTACACATCTGTAACATTTGCACTGTAGATTTGTGTGAGGATAGTCCTGGGCAGGTTGTTTCTGTAACCACTTGTCAAAGAAGGGGGAGACTGCCATTACAGCCTCTCAGAGTCCCAGGGCTGCCCAAGTACCACACTGGTGGAGCTCCCAAGGCAGACTTTCTTGCATGCCTTCCCTTCGTTGCTCTCACTGTGGCCACATGCAAAAGGCAGGGCCTTGAAGGCATGTAATGCAACCTGGACAGAGACACATGGAGTTGCTGTCCCTGTCTACTGGGATAGCCAGGACCTAAGGACCACCTACTTTGGCAGTGGCTTGAAAGAGATTTACAGGCAGCAAAACAAGCCTGAGATCTGGGAGCCCTCAGTCCCAACCTAGACTCTTTAGCAGAGGAAGTACAGGAATCTTATTTTGCAGTTTCTCTAAAGCCTAACTCTTGTTAGAATGATAGAATAGCCCACCTCACAAGCGTGTCAAGGTCCCTCTGGATGGCATTCCTTCCCTCCAGCATATCAACTGAACCACACAGCTTG
>JANHGB010041444.1:28315-40229 GCA_026283785.1 Coracopsis vasa
TCCAGCATATCAACTGAACCACACAGCTTGGTGTCATTGGCAAACTTGCTGAGGGCGCACTCAATCCCACTGTCCATTATTGTCCTCTACCTGTCTGTCTTGCCTGTTCTTCCCAACTTCTTGTAACTTTTTCCCCACCCTCATCTTGCCACTCTGGCTCTAGTTTCCATGACCATCAATTTTATGATTTCTACCCATCAGCAGTAGTAATGTCCAGACTTTTAATGATCTGGCAGACTACAGAAATGAGATTTAAACACATCTGACTCCACATAACAAAGGGTTAGTATAAAGCATACATATCAGCCGAAGCATTGAAAATGCATTTGGTACTCTTTAGTTTGCTCTTTCCTGCTTATGGAAAAAGATAATTTTTGTTTAAAAATGGCTTCACTTAAGGAATTATCCATGCCATTAGTCCCCACAACAATAGAGATTAAAGTCTCTAGACCATCCCCTATCAAAACAACATACTTTTCTTTGAACGTGTCATTAACACTGTTTTCCATCTGGCTGTTAGCAGCAATCTTGGATTTGCTCCGAATTGCTGAAAGTTCATTAATTATAGTACACAGAAGCCATTATCTCTCTTTTCCTTTAGCAAGGAGGTATTTGCCCAGGCAGAGAGAAGAGGTAAAGTTCAAGAGAAAAGGGAAAAAAAACCCCTTTACTCATATAAACTCTATGACAATCATTTGGTTGCAGTTCAGAATTCTAAATTTCTGAAAAGTAAATCACAAGTTCTGCTTATCAGGAAATTCTATCATTCAAATACAGTAGTGATTCTGGCATTGTTACAGGTAACTGATGTACACTGACAGGGGATGGAAATAATGCATCAGATTTTTAAGCCTGATGTTTTGGGGTCGTGGTGAATGAGCGCAAGTGTGGAGGAGTGTCAGCCACATTCATGATAAACTCAGTTCCTTTATTTTATGAGGAACCGAGAGTAAACCATGGCTATCATTCAAACAAGACTTAGCAACTATGATTCAGCTAGCATAATTAGTAAGAAATTGAAACAGTGGTGTTACCCTGTCAGTACAAAAGCAGAGGAAGAGCTTTTAAAGTTTTGCCAGAATAATGAATGAAGTACACAGTGAGGGGTAAGCAAAGGGGATGTGACTTACAGCTACTCAGCTTTGGGGACTGCTGATACTGATGCTTTTCACATCTGTCACCGAGGGACATTTGTAACCCATGAGATGACAGCCTGCATGCAGCAGTTATACCAAAGCAGCTGTCAGGCAGCAAGTTTGCAGCCCGGATAACTCACAGTAGCTTGTTCACCTCTGTGCACTGGCGCTAAGCGCACTTTCTCATGCCTAAAGGCTTTTGCAGGCAATACATCCATGGGGTGATCACCAGTTCCTAGCTGTAGGATGTTTGGCTCATTAGCCAACAACTATCAGGAGCAGTTATTCCATATTTTTTTGGAGGGCATGGGGGTATGTTATTAAATTGACTCCAGTGGTGACATAGAGTGATACAGTAGCATTACATACTCCATATGGATCGCCTACTAAACTATGCTGTAATGTGTCTGCCATTAGCTTACTTCACATGTGACTTCGGGCAAAGCCCTTTGCATCTTTGGCTTAGATTTCCATGCTCTCACTCTTAGCTGAGCTGCCCAAATATAATTTTATAAGCAGTGAAAGAACTGCTTTAGCAATGCAAAGAATCCACAAAGACTAGGCTCCTAGCTTAGTCGAGACTCTAAAAAGAGGTGGGAGGAAAAGCCTCGCTTTATCCTCTTTATCCTAGAGGATAATAGTAATTCTATCCTCCTTCCCTTCTTGTCCCCCTTGCCTATTCAGGCAGAGACTGTATTGTGCATACAAAACTCACAGCATAATGAAGTCTTGGATCCTATTTAGAGGCTCTACAATTCCAGGAAAAATAACAGATTATATCAGACCCAGACTATGCTCCTTAATGAATAATACCAGTTAAAAACAAAACAAAACAAAACAAATCAAAACAAAAACCAAACAGATTCAACCACAACACAACAGATATGGTACATCCAGCAGCATCTTTAAACTGCCACAATTTGAAATCCAACATACTCTTTGGCCAACAAAGGAGCTCTAGGATCAGGTTTTGTAATATTTCCAATGACAATATAGGATGCTGTGCATGGAAACGTGCATATGCCACCCAATTAACAGGCCAGGCACATAAGTGCTAAATATAGGAGTAGTTTTCAGAAACAGCTATGGAGTAATTCTTCTATTTCATCTGAGAAACCAGGTTTTTCTTCACTGTAATATTAGGTATAGCTTTCAGATTTGGTACCCCTATTTTATAGATTCAGCGGCAACAATCTCTAGTTACATCCACAGAACAAACAAGATTTTACAAATACAAACCAGCTGAATTTGGCTCAAAATGCTTGATGCCCTTTGAGGATTTTTTATAAAAATTGTCCTCTTTGCTTAAGCTCTCTGGGACATAAAGTGTCCCTGTTCTTCAACTTCCAGAAGGCAAAGGCATCTATGGAATCCACAAGCACCTCTGTTCAGCTGCTGCCATTCACCTGTCTCTTCAGTCTCCCCATATCTCAAAATCATTATGAAGGAATAGAAAAATCAGACCACCTACATATACACAGACCAAATCTTCCAGGTTAGACACCATTTCTGACAAATACAGTCATTTCTTACAAGCCGTACCCTGGACTCCTTTTTCCTCTCCCAGTGAGGGGCAAAGGAATAGCAGTAACTCCTATTTTCCTGAGAAATGGTTCCACAAAATCTCCATACAGTGATGGCAAAAGCTGAATAAAGTCATACAAGCCTTTGATCTTTGCAAGTAAGGCTGCTGAAAGCAGATTTTAACCCTTAAAAAAATTAAGTCTTACTGAATAGTCAGTATTCACAAAGCATAAGTCACTAAAAACAAATCATGCAAAGCTCAGGTAGCATTTGAACAGTGCTTCTGTGACTGCTGTTGTAAGAACTAGTTTGATGAGTAACAGAACAACAAAAATAACACATTAAAACCTGTTGAAATGACAGTCAGTCTTGCCCATACAAAGGTGCATTTCTAGAAGTGACCCTTGCTGTACATAGGATAGAGATCAACTTTGGCTGTCATGAAAACAGTGTTTGAAAACTTCTGTGGTAACAAAAGCACCCTCATCCCCTGACACCATAAACAAAATTCTTATTACTATGCTTAATATTGAAAATTTTTTAATCTCCCAATGAAAACAATAGCCCCTTTCAGTGGCATGGGCAGGGTGAGAGCTGGAGGACAGAGCTGGTTGCAAAGTCCTGTCTACAAACTCCTTTCCAGTGTGCAGACTCTTTAGAGAAAACCCATTCTGGAAGAGTGAGGGAATACACAAAGCTCTTGTACCCAAGCCCTTTCAACTACCAAAAACTGACCCAAAATAATTTCTTCATTCTAATTAAGGACACTGGATAGCAAGAATTAATTTGTCTTGCTTTAAATCAAATTAACTCTTATTTTCTTAACAGTTTGCCACTAATCCAAACTAATGACACTGTTTTGAGCCTTAGGAGTAGCAAATCTTACTAAACTAAGGTGCTGATCTCACAACCCATTGGGGCACACAGAACTTTATTAATGTGAGTTGTCTTGCTTATTTCAGCCCTCTCACAGGCACTAAACGTGTAGAACTGATCAAAAATGAGGGTCAAAATTCCCCACGTTTTGTTGAACTGGAACTAAAAGTCATTTTTTTCTCGTCCACATCAAATGTTTCTTTCCTTCAGACTTGGGCAAAACGTGAGACTGTGAAGTGAAAACTGTACATTAGGGAGCAAGGAACACAAGTTCACCGTATCAATTATGGATGCTTCATTCAAGCTGAAGAATGTAAAGTTTAATCTTTAGTAGCTACGGAATGAAGCTGCCCAAACGGAATGAGGACATACACATTGAGACTTTCAAAACATTTTCCCAAAATTGGACAGGATCTGCCTGGGTGTTGGAATTTGGCTCTTACCATTTCTCATTCAGGAATGGAGCACAAAACCTGTGAATGGTTACACTTTCTTCTGGTAGTGGGAAAGGCTGATTTCAGAATAGCACACATAAAAATTCACATAAATGCAAATGAAATCACCCTTTCTGCAAGAAAGATGTCTCTGAATATTCATTTTGCCATATTCATGTCTCTTTCACATTAATTTTCTGCATTTTGCCATATTCATGTCTCTTTCGCATTAATTTTCTGCACATGTTGAGGCAGAAAACTGAAATCTTAAAATCTGTCAAATCTTAATAATTCAGACACTTCCTAGAAAGCAGTCTTCAATGTTACAGCTCTAAATGTGCATGAATGAGGCTGCGTCTGCTTATTTGAGAAAATAGAAGAAGCAATACCATATGACTACCTGATGTAGTACAGTTAATTAAACAAAACCATACCAAGGATGACTGTAATGAATCCAGTCTGTCCCTTCTATATCATCACATCAATGAGAGAAAGAAAAGGCCATCACACCAAATAGTCTTTCCCACATCCTATGCACTATACTTTTTCATGACTTATTTTTAAGACCATAGTTATGTCCACTCTTAAAGCCAGAACACAGCATCCATGGTGGCTTTCTGAAGAATGTGTTTAGACTGAAGTGGACGCTAATGACATAAACAGAAATGTGAAGGATTTGATGTCTAGCTGGCTAGCTTTCCTATACCAAACACAGTATTAAAGTAATTGCCTTCCTCACACCCTTTTCAACGTAAGAGCAACTTCTGTGTGATGATCTGCTGAAAATAGGCTTCTGCAAGTTCCCTTGAACACAGCATTACAGAGATTTTTATGAGGCTCTCTTTTACATGCTGTAATAAGATGCACACATACCCACCCCTGCCCTCTCAAACTCTATCTCTCATAGTTAGAAACCCCAGCTACTTCAGACACCAGTTCTGGCAGAAAGCATGACAGTGAGTTCTTCTTAATGTTATTTCTGGTACCACAGACATGCAGCATGAAGAGGTACTAAATCCCCTTCAGTTTTTTGAAGTCTTACTGGTTGAAATCCAGGTGATGAGACATGTTGAAGCAAGACTGCTTATGGGGGGAGTGTGTGTTTTTCTGCTCTTTCCATAAAAACAACTGAGGACCAGAAGGCTGTGAAAGTGCTGGGTTTTGGAAAACTTGGAGAGAGGGAAGGGATGAGCTCTCCCACTGCTGTCAATCATATTAGTATCTAAACACAATCCAAAAATGTTGGAGGAAGACATAGAGAGTGGTTCTTTCATTCACTACCCTTTCACAGGAAAAATGAGTTGTTTAAAATAATATTTCATTTTTATTCAGCTAAATATAAGTTGTAAAATTAAGTTTTTCTATAGGGAGCTGCTGACTGGTAGATAGAAATTTACTAAAAAGAAACTCCATGAAAGAAGATGAGAAATTGGAGAAAATGTAACCTCAAGAAAAGACAGAAAGACAGAGAAAAAGGCAGTCAGAAAGAATAAAAGAAAACTTTTCACTTACAGCCCACTTAACATGGCAGATCTTTTTATTTGATTACAGCAATCTTATTACACCAGCAGTATCTTCAGATGGCAAAATCCATGTGAATGAGAAGCATGCAGTTTGTATATAAGGATCAGATGGCTCTTCCCACCTAAGACATTGCTATACGAGTGTCTTTTTACTTTGCAAAAGAGAATTACTGTTCTTCTCTAGAAGCAGTCAGGAAACTGTTTCCAAACAAAACCTCTAGATGATGAAATAGTGAGTCATGAATAGTGACCCCCAAATCAGTCCCTTCACGAGGCTCAGATGTTGTTTATGTACAATACCCCAAAATCTCTTGTTCTTAGCAACACAACATTAGCTGCACCTGCTAGGCTAGCAGGTTCCTAATCTTCACTGAAGAATGATAGGAAAAACACAGTAACGTAAGTAATAGTAATAATAATAGTAACAATACTGGAAAAACAGTATGCCACCTTCTGAAATGTGGCAGAACAATGTGGGTTTTAAGGCAATACCACAGTTCAGCATCTATTCTCCTATGACTTACATAAAATGATGCACTGAATCTTTTCAAAGGGATGCTTGTTTGCCTTTAAATTGTTGCATTATGCTCATTTTCATTCTCCAATTCAAGTTAATGTTTGCCACTGGCTTCCATGGCACAGAACTGGGGACATACGAATTTAGTATTTTTCAAGTGGGTGTATTTTATCAAGTGTATTAAATATTAAAGGACCATCAAGGGGTTTTAATGTTAGAAGAAATTATTCTTAAAATCTCCACATACTTCAGAGCACATCAGTACAGGTGTCAGCAACAAAGTCTGCAGCACTGACTCAGACAGTAACATATAAATACTGAGCAATGAAAGAGCCAGTTTTGTGCAGTAGCACAATTTATAAACATGCAAGAAAACCTACGGTATGTATACATATTCTTTAATCTTGTGACTCTGAGGACTCACAACAAACAGGAAACTAACCTTGATGTGAGCTGCTGGATCTGGGACAGTCTGAATCATGTCCTTTAACAGGCCAATGTGTTTATCAGGAGCTCAGATCCCAAGGCAGCTGCATAAGCAAAGAAACAGAAGTCATATGATTATATTTTAAAAGCTTATTTTCAATAGAAATCTCTTATCTTTTTATAGACTGATAAGCATCTTTCCTTCCCCAGACCTACTTGAGGACCAGTACAGTTGAAACTCCAAGGTGTTTCTGTTTCTATACCATCTGTTTAGGATGTATTTCATATAGGAGAAAACAGTTGGCCCTGAAATTCTCCCGGAAAATTGGTCTTTATTTGTTAATTCAGGATTTTCCCAAAATAAGAACTTTGGGATGTGCTCTGCCCTGCACAGCCCCATTATTCATTCAAGATACCAGGAATTTCCACAATCCCTTCTTCCAAACTTAGAAATATACAGCAGGATTGGAACAGATCTGGAACTGATATAAATAAATATCATTTCACTGAAGTTGTGCCCATTTACAAGAGCTGCAAATCTCATCCATCCGCTCAATTAACAGCACTTCAGAGCATGAATCTTCTGAGATCTCTTATCCATGTCCGGTCATAAAATACCAAGGGGTTTGAGCAGGCAGGGTGCATTTGTCTATATGTGCAAGGGTGGGTGACCATTAAAACAATTTAATAACAATATACACTATAAATAGAGTACTGCTGAGTAACTAGAACATCAAAAAACTGCTAAAAATTGAGACTGATAAATCAGGGAACTAGAAAGCATGGAAAAATGTAGGAACGTGAATATCACTTGAAGTAATCTGGCTTTTTCTGCATTCTTCCTAAAAACCTGGAAATACCCATTTCTCATGTGAGAGGTTTCCTTTTGCCCATGACCCTGAACTTCTTTCATGTTTTAAAGCAGTAAGGCACTACCAGAAAAAAAATTCTCTTTCCTCAGCATTGGCTATTTTATTTCATATTATCTGTCCTCACATCTACACTAACTCACAAATCAAATTGCAGATAGCTTTTACCTATTCACTCAGGAGAAATATTGATAAGGTGACTAACACTGAGTTGCAGCTTGCCCCAGAAGAAGTCGTCATGATACAAGGGAACCATCTATAAACTATGGCACTACACAGTGCAATTAAAGGTATCGCCATTTAGATCTTAGTACACTTTCCCCCATACTACTTAGAAAAGCCAGCTTTTTGTACCCCCTTCAAATCCATGAAAAGTAAGTACTTAATTTGATGGCCTATTACAGAAACCCCAAAACAGGCCAAATTCCCATTTTCCTCAGCTACCTGTGAGTATCAAATGCAATACTGATGTAATGGTTTTAATAGAAGATTTTTCTTTTCATAGACTTAAATATCTTCAAAAGCAATAGACTCTTGTTTTGGTAAAAGCAAACTTTCAACAGCAATGTTGTTCAGATTTAAGTCATATAGAAACACTAACAGCACTGACAAGCCTTTCAGTTCCTTTCCTCCCTTCTCTAGTAAATCCATGCCTGCCATGTTATTCATTGGATTTATGGGATTCGTATTTTAAGCTTTCAAAACATCATGCACAGGATCTGGAAGCTACTAAATTTCACTTAAACTGAACAGAAAAATATTCTGAACCCAGTGTTAGATCATTTTTTCACAGTTTGCATACTTTCATCACTGTGTTGCCATAACGGTACCTCACCCCCAGCAAAGAAGTTTACTCAGGGAAGTGGGCACTTGTGCCTCATCAGTGTCTATTTCTGTCTCTCTAAGTCTTTGCTCAGCATGCAAGTATGCACTGTGTCTCTCCTCCCTTCTGATGTATTTTGCTTCATTAACCCAGGTCTCAGAAGAGAGGTGGTTTTAGATACAATTCGGGAAACAACTTTCCACAACAATTAGACACAGAGAAGGGGCTCCGATGCTTCTTGCAGAGCTGATTACCTCTACCCCTTTTTGTCCCCCCAAAATGCTGCTTGTACCCTGTCCTCTAGCCTGTCCCATTACCAGGATCAACTACGCACCACCTCGCATTGTGGTGAAGATGGAGCATGCAAGACTCCTAGCCTTCTACAGCCGTTGAGCTGGGAACACCTGACAGTGTTGCAGAGATTTCTGCCTCTCCTGAGCTCTCCCTGCCCAGGTGGTTCACCAGACAAAAGCAGGATTTTGTGCTTAGGAAGCTATTGGTGTGTAAGAGAAGTTGTTTGAGCTACGCCAGGCCCATTCTTACCGCATCTTTTCCCCAAGAAGATGGATTCTTTATAGAAGAGAAAATGATGGACATTTGCAAAACAGTTGCCAACTCTACACCACATGGTATGGGAATCGAAGACAAGCAAATGTTAGTCAATATGAGTTGGAAAGATGCATATGCAACTGTTCTGGCTACCTGACTTTTCCCCATACTGCTGTGTAGCAGTGATCCTAAAAGGGGGAATTCTGCTTTAAACACAGCCTTTGGCCGTGTATTCTTTCTCACCTGGATATTCATCTATAACTACTGTAAAGTAGGACATGTTCTAGTTTGCAAAAAGCGTGACTTTTGCCCTTTTACTTCTGGAAATCATTGTTAAAAACGCTTTTCTTGCCTTTTCCAAGCAGAAATATAATTTTAATTATTTCAGCTCCACCTTTACTGGCTGGAATTGGAAGCTTCCAGACATCTGGTACTAACTTGCTGAACCAGATGGTACTTATTGCCAGAACCTCCCCCACCCCCAGCCCAAATTTCATGCTGGTCATGTTTGTGCTTGACAGTTTGTCACAGGGTCTACACGTGGCTGTAGATTTTGCCATGCATTCACTGACTAGCATGACTCTAATGTAAGAGCCAAAATGACACTAAAGCCTGGTTTACAGAGACATCTCTTTTCAGGAAACTGAAGCAAGGAAATGATAATGCAAACTGAAAGTAAAGTACTGCATTAAGTGCCTTCCTG
This sequence comes from Coracopsis vasa, assembly GCA_026283785.1. Taxonomy (NCBI): domain Eukaryota; kingdom Metazoa; phylum Chordata; class Aves; order Psittaciformes; family Psittacidae; genus Coracopsis; species Coracopsis vasa. The sequence goes on from JANHGB010041444.1 coordinate 37,696, forward strand.
ATCTAGGGTTTAGCCCTGGAAGGATATATTTGTAGCCATAAAGAGCAGAGAGACAGCAGCAGTCCTCCTGGCAGCACCCAAAGGATGGACCCTGCCACTCTTGCTGGTATGTGGCAGATGCAAGTCCATCATATGATTGAAAAGGAAACAGGCCCTGTTGCATAGCAGAAAACCTGCCCACCATGAAAAACAAATAATAGGTCATTAGGTCAGTATAACCAGTGGGACTGTGCATACCTGGTCACCCAACCAGAGCTGCAGAGCTGCTGTGGGCTGCACAGCAGCATGGACAGGCAAGAAATGGCTTCTCAGTGGAGTCGGAGTGTATGTGCACTCCCACCAAGTGAAAAGAAGCTGTGTTTTAATTATATGTGGGGACAGAGCATGTACTGAGCATGCCCCAAGGGCACTGAGAGAGAAGGCACCAGAGGAAAGGCAGGAGACCGCTGGAACAGTATACCAGGCTCACATGCCCCGCCAGTATCCTCAAGAAAAGAGGGTAGCTGGCATCAGGTTGCGGACAGTACTAATTATTCACAACAGGATATGGCTTTTGGTACTGGTTTCCATCCCCTAACCTATTGAAAGTATGATACAAGAACAACAGCAAGAGTAGCAATGCTGCTCATGAGACAGGAGACACAAAATCCCCTCTGATGTTCAGGACAGATTGAAATATCAAGATAAACCCATGTTATTTTATGAGACCAGCCAGATCTGGGTATGCCTGTGCTACCCCACACAGGAGGACACAGATAAGCAATGGAGTCTGTTGTCTTTCTGTGTACGCATGCATGCAACCCGAGTTTTTGGAGTTATGTAAACACATCAAAGGGTCACAGAATTATGTACAGCTTTGGAGTTCACCAGATGTGATTACATTGTTTTTCCTTTTCATAGTCGTATCCAAAGGATTAGACTTTTTAGTGTACACATATACTGCCAAATTACTGAGAAGCTGAATGTCCCCTCTATATGGGGGGCAGCACATACACCTCTCTCATATATTTTCACATTCATGTCACCTTGCAGACAGGTATGTAGTTCCATTTTCCATAATTCGGCATTCTATGCTCGCCTAAATAAATAAAGCAGGTTCCTCGTGATGTGTCCTACACCCTGCATTAAAGCCCTGTGAGGGAGCATGACCAGGCAGTCAGCTTTGGAAAAAGGCTCCAGGCAAAACTCCCGGCAAAGCAATACCCAGATGGAGCACAGCTTGGCTGCAGCAAATAAAGGAACATGGTCCATGCTGCTGCTCTGCCAGGGATGAATGAAGCCTGAGGTACTCATCTACAAAGAGAATGCTTTTCAAAATACAGCCACAGTGTGTATCCGATACCAGAAAATGAAGGGCTGATTAATCAATGGCAAATGAGGTGCCAGAATTGCTGGGCCAGATACCTGGTGCAGCAAAAACAAGGACGATATGAAATGGTTACCCAAGCACTGGCTGCATGAGAGAGAGCAGCATCAATGTTCTGCTTGCAGGACAGTGGCTCTTGTCGAAGAGCCTTCTGTCACTACTGCTGAGACACTAAGGGCCTGCACTTCACAAATATGTGAATGTTAGACAGCACAAAAAGCTATGAATGGCACACAGCACTGGAGAGTTACACACACACACAGACACACATCGACACACACACACACTCTGCTACAATGACTAATACAGAGTGGCATTGCAGTGAATTTCTACCAGCGTGACTTTAGGATGTTTACCATTACTCACAGGAGGTGAATCCCTGAACAGTTATGCAGACTATCCCAAGTGAGTGCCAGCAGGACTTTTAGACCCCTCACACTGTCATGCAACTGTAATTATCACATATTTTATAAGAACTGATGCTTTTCAGCTGTTGGAGAACTTTTGAGACATCCATTTCTTGATTGATTTTTCAGGAAATCTCTTTTTGTGCATCTGGATCCTACCAGCAGTGGTGATAGTGTGTAAGAGAGAGAAAGGTTGTGGTAGTCAAAAGGAAGAAGGACTACAAGCCTGCTCTCAGTGATGTGTAGTAGGAACAGTGCAAGCTCTTACTGCTGTAGCTTAGAGCTGCACTTCTTTGGTAGATGAATGCCCCAGATGTGATTTTCAGATTTCTGTGATTTGTGACACCTAAAATCATTCCAGTTATGGTGGGAGCCTTTGTATAGCAAATTTAAGCCAAACTTTGGCTTACTGCACTTTAGAAGTAGTCTACAAATCTGAGGAGCTGCAAGGACCATTAACTGAAAACCAGTGTGCAATTATTCATTTCCCTGGCGCTGTTGCTGGTTTATTCCTATCATATGGCTTTACTGAAATTAAGTCATTAAGTTCTTTAAATTAAGTCTGTAACAGGACTAAGAAGAGAAGAGGTGAAATCCTCATCCACTGAAATAAACTGGACTTTTGCCACTGTCTGAAGCAGGGCAGTAATTCACGCACTCTGGATTAGTTGATCGGTGCAAAACTCAGAAGCACAAGATTGTTACAAGTATGCAGTTTGGACACTGCTGAACAAACAAACAAAACAAGAAGCTTCTTGCAC
>JANHGB010041446.1:0-52724 GCA_026283785.1 Coracopsis vasa
CAAAAAGTAATTACACCATGCAGATAGCCTCCTCGCTGTTAGACTCTGCAGCAAGCAGGCGTCAAAAGCTCTCTCTAATATAAGTCAGACTAGCTGCCATCTCAGGCACAGTTTCGATCCACCTGCATATACATTTTAAAGGAGGTGTGAAACTCATTCACATCCTGAGCTACTTCAATGAAATGTATTTAAACATGGTAACAGAGCGAAAGGTGGAAAAATCTGTCATCTGGAAATGGGCTTATATCAAAAATAAAGTGTCAGCTCAAAATGGAAAAACCTAGAAGAGCATGAAAAATACAGAAAAGATAAAAATGCCAGTCTCTCCTCTGGGCAGCTGATGGCTGAGGGAAGCCCTATTTGATTCTACTCCATGGCCTTTTCCTTTTCCTTCAAGAACTGGCATGGGTTATGATTAAACACCATAACTCCAAAAAGCTTGACTGTTTAAGTTACATATTGTCCAATTACTTACTTCATTCGTCCTACCTGGGCTTCGGCTTCAAGTCATATCGTACTCAACTGTCCTTCTCAATCAGCTTTTTCTACAAAGACACCTCAGTCCAGCTCTTCGTCAGGTTTGGGGTGTAATGTGTTAAATGAATACTAGAAAAAGAAGTTGTCACTGGCTTAAAACTCCTTCAACAAAGTTGTGTGCTAATGTCCAGGTCTCCCGGTAGCACAGTTTCACTCAGTCTCTTGATAATTATAACTTTAATTTGAAGCCCTAAACATTTATTCTGGTAAGCCACCCTGCTAAAAGATGGCAGAAAAATTCAATCCCTGCCAATGTCACTGGGGCATCACAATTATCAAAGCTGTGCCTTGACTTAGACAAAGAAAGCTCAGCTGCTTTCTGAAGGATACCACTGGTGTTTAGCTTTCAATTCCCAGGGTCTATCACACCATCTTGATGCTAAAAGACCTTAATTCATCTTGCTGTCATATCTAGCCATCACCTACGAGGCACTTTTCGAATGAGGTTCATTCTGCCTGCTAGCATAACACAGTCATCATCTGCCCTGTCATCTGAAAAATATAAATGTTTCATGCTCCACTAATAAATCTACTACAATATTTGCTGTTGCTTGTGCAGTGCTGAGCCTTGTTTTATGGAATATTTATGAATCACTTCCTGATGATAACGATCATTGTTAATTGTGTCTTCCAGCCCCCACCCGCTCTAGTACTTAGGGCAAGCTAGGTGCTCCAGTGTGGATCTGAGCCCTCTCTGCTCTCTTCCCATTGCATTTTCTGCTATTAAGCCTACCCAGGGCAAAAATTCCCCTCAACACAACAGTGTGGAAGAGGGGAAACCCACCATGTACAGACAAAGGCAACATCAGAAGCTTTTTGCCTGATTTTCCATTTAATGAGAGGAGCTGCAGGAATAAGTTTGTAGAAGGAAACTGTGCAAACCACAAAAAGTTACACTTCACCACCACCCACCGCCTCTCTTTCCTTCACTGGCTGCTGCCTTTAAATGGCCTTAAAAAAAACCAATTGCACTGCCTTATATATAATCTTCTGTCCCCTGTCTATATTTTCCTCTCTCCAGCAGCTCATGGTTTGGTGTCTGGTAGGTAAAAAGAGTTTATATGAAATCACTGTTTGCCAGAGGGAGCTTGGGATTCAAGTAAGTCACCTACATGCTCCAAAACAAAAGTACTGGGAAACTTGGGACAATGAAGGAGAAGAGTTATGGTAACCTATTTTACATTTCTACCAGACCTAGAAAAATGCCCTCTTCTCTGCACATGCCTGTACTCAGGTGAAGATGCATTGAGCTGCCTATCTGCTTTGGGAAAATGTTGAGATAAGGGCTGGAGGAGACAGGATGGTCTATGAGGTATATGGACACGTGTCAATATTTCAGTGGCACCCAGGTGCTTCAGTCAGAACAGAGTTCTTTCTTTGGCTCTAATAATGTCGCTGAAAAACCTTGATTTCTTCCAAAAAAGCTTAGTCCCAAAATGGGTTAAGATAGGGCAGGAAAAGGAAGTTTCCTCCCTGGATTATAAAAAGGAATCTTAGGGCCCCAAGAAGTCGAGTTCTCTTGTTCAGTGTTGCCCAGTATGGCATGAAATAATAGCTTAGACTGAGCTATGAACTGAGCTCAGGAGTCAAACAAGAGATGTGAGCAGCTACCCATGGATGAGCATATCAGAAAACATGCCCCAAGAGCTTTGGAGAAGTCTCTGCTGCTGCAAGCAGGTGTTACCTAACATTATAGAATCATGGAAGCATTGAATAGTTTGGCCTGGAAGGGATTGCCTAGTTCCAACACCCCTGCCACAGGCAGGGACACCCTCCACCAGACCAGGTTGCTGAAAGCCTGCTACAGCCTGGCCTTGAACACTGCCAGGGATGGGGGAGCCACAGCTTCTCTGGGCACCCTGTGCCAGTGTCTCACCACCCTCACAATAAATATTTTTTTCCTAATATTTAATCTAAATCTACCCTCTTCCAGTTTAAAGCTGTTCCCCTTTTCCTATACCTAAATGCCCTTGTAAAAGTCCCTATCCAGCTTTCTTGTAGGCCTCCTTTAGCTACTGGAAAGTTGCCATAAGGTGTCCCCTGCGTATTCTCTTCCCAGGCTGAACAAGCCAAATTTTCTCAGCCTGTCCCTACTTCTTTACTTTTTTTTTTTTTTTTCCACAGAACTTGTCAGACATAAAATATCTTTAACATCCTGCACACTGGCTGAAATCTGGCAGAAGTTAGGTAAGAGAGCCTATCAGGGGGACAGGGACATATAGTACAGTAAGCATAATTTCCTGAAGAAAACAAAATCAAAAAAGAGCATGTAACCATCAGCCTCTCCTTCCTTCTGAACAAATCAATGTGTGCCTTGGTAAAGCTGAGTATTGATTTATTTTATGCAAACAGTGGAGTTTGAAGGTTCAGATTTATGCTTCTTGCCAAAAGATAAGCTCATCTTTAAAAGAACACGAGTTGGTGAATTTGCTAATGGCTCCTGCTCAAACCACTAATCATTCTGGTTCTTAAAGATTTTTAAGTCAGCTATTGACCTATATTGTTCTGTCTTGAAAGAGATGTTATAAGCTGTACAACAAATTAGGGGGAAAAGCCTAATCAAGACTGGTCTCAAACCTCCAAATCTTCCTATTAAGAGCTGCTTCTGTTTCCTATTATTCATTGCTTTGGGTAAAGAATGTTGGTAAGGTATTGGGCATTTTATCAGTTTCTCCTTCATTTTAATTTTCATTGTTGCACATTTGAGTGATGAAAGATTACAAGCCATTTTCCACAAAGTTATTTATTAACACTCATTGTAAAAGGGGAATAGAGGGGAAATTATGAGAAACTAAATGTTTAGAATTTTTCTTCCATCAGGACCTGCACTGATATCTGTTTTTCCCTACTGACAGGCAGTACAAGGCCAGCACTCACACAGGCATAAGGAAAATTCAGGCGCAAAAGTGACAAAAGACTACCTAATCCATCACTATTTTTCCACTTCACCTAGCTAACTCAAAAATCACTGACTGCTCACTTCAAAGTGAACACAGCTGCAAAATGATGCAAATACCACTAGCAGCAAGATGACATTTTATTTATTTGTTTATTTATTTGTTTGTTTATTTATTTATTTATTAAAGAGAAAGTTTGGCATACTGCGAAATCAGGCTGCAGGTGCAATGAGTTAATTTTGCAGTTCATGGACTCTGGGATGCGGAGACACTGACACTATAATGTGAATTGGTGCATGTCAGCACAGTTCAACTGAGTCCAGGCTACGCAGGGATTCGCAGAAATAGTGGTAGGAGAGGTAAAGGAAGGAACCAACATGAAAAAAAGTCTTGGTAGAAAAAAGATCTGTTATCAATTACTAAGTTCCATTTGGTGTTATTTGGAAACAATTAAGAAAATAGCAGGCAACTAGATTGTGTTCAGGCTAGCTTGATGTTCACTCACAATGCTGAGAAGCAAAAACGTATTTGTAAATATTTAATACTGAGGTATTATTAATTCTTCATACTGGAACATTTCTGTCATCAGTATGGGGTTTGTTTTGCTCTTAGGTAATTCTTATGACTGTATAGTAGGTGGATATGTGTTTGTATCTTTTAAATGGTCAATCAGCTCTATAGTATCTGTCCTCAAAGAAGGTAGTGAAACTGATAGGATAGATAATATATCTACATCTTAGATAACTACAGACATACTCAGAAGTTGCTTGTCTGTGTATATAGGTTCTTTTGTCTAACTATACACGCATACATATACTTCCATCACTTATTTTGCAGTTGTATTTGCAACAACTTTAGCTTTTGCAGATACGCAGATCCATCCTTCCTACAACTAACTCAGTGATTCATGGATATACACTTCTATATGATAAACTGGTTCTCAGTTTAATTTTAACCAGAATCAAGCCTGGAATAGCTGAAAATATTATCATGAAATGGCATTGTATAATTTACAAACTGCATTTAACACCTCACACACCATTACCAGAAATTTGCTCAAGATATTAAAACAAGGACACCTTCACAGTTCCCATTTTTCTATCTTGTTAGATTCCCTAACTCAACCCAGGAAAATCTTGTTTGCCAAGAAGTTTTAATAATACTGAAGCAATTTAAGTGCAGTGAAACATCTTCAAATTAAAAAGCATGAGCATTCCTGAACACACATTTCTTGAAACAAAAGGAAGTGACATTAAGATTATGGAAATGTGCAGAAGTGCTAAAAGACTCTCTAAACTTTCTACAGGAATTATTCTGTGCTTAATGCATCTCTGTGATTGTGCTGGTTTAGACTCCTGCTCCTTAAAGTGTAATAAATCTCTGATAATTCCCATTCAATGTTTTGCATGTTACCTCTGACTAGAAGACAAGAATTGCAGGCCTCAAATCAGTTGTTCCCAACTATTAATGGGCTCAATTTTTCAGGAAGCCAGCTGAAGGCAGGATGAGTCTTCCTCTACACTTTCCCCAAAAGCAACTCCTCACTTCATTACCAAAAAAGACCCCACTGGAGGCAGACTTAGGTGTGCTAAGTTTTCCCACTCTGCAATTTCCCTGGCAATAATCGGTCTTTTGTGTCAGTGATACACAGCAAAAAAAAAAAAAGAAAAACTACAGAAAAATCCTGGTGGAACAGATGAAGTGTATGCATCATGTTTTGAATTTACTCCACAGTACTTCACAGGCCATACAGAGATTCCAGCTGGGAGGTGTCTGACCACCCTTACAATGATACAACTCCAAGCACACCCCATGCTCTGCAGAAAAGGGGAAGTTAGCGGATTAGCCAGTGGTACCAGCTCATTTCCAGCATCTTGAAATGTCCATAGAGCACAGAACTGCCCTTTGCTTCAAAAGCATCCTTTCCAATTTTCCAAGGCCAGTGCCAGCTCTCATTCCCACTGTTTGAGCAGCTGCATTGCATGTCATTCTCATGTGTGAAATGGCAAAATCAAGCAGTCAGATGTCACATCTATGCATTACTAAACTGTTCGTCATTATCAGCAAATGCAAATACAGGGACTTGAAAGTAGAAGCCAGCCTGAAGCCTTTTTCTGAAAATCAAGAATATTCATCCGAAAACCCCTCCCCACAGCACATTGCACCTCACTCAATATATTGACCTTGGATGGATAGATGAACCTCTTAGAGCTCTCATAAACTTCATTTACATTTCAGTAGGCATTAAACAATTAGGCCATTTTGGGATACAACTCGGCACATTATTTATGTGTTTCTCAATGCCCTTCCATAGCAAGGTTCTAGGACTTTAGGAAAGCAAACAAGAAATAAAACAGAAAAATCCGTACTGGGGTTTTTTTTTAAATTCCCTCTAAGGTACACTGAATATTTTTTTTCAGCCTGAGCATAGCAGGGGGTTTGAATGCTGTGAAAAAGAGGCAGAGGGAATGATCTTAAAATATATTTTCAGACTTGATGAAGGAAACCGTTGCAATGAAGTAAGAATTTTGTAGGTGCTATTCTATAATCCTACACTGGTAACATAACTCACAAAAAAGCTTATTTGCTAGCATCTTAAATGACTGCAGTGAACCAAGTGATCAGGTTCCACAAACATGCACCTGATTTAGAACTGGCTTAGGCAGAGAGACATGCATACAACATTTGTGAATGTGCACCCAGAAGATGGAAACGCAACCAGAAGAACAGAAGATATATGCTGCCTGGGGATTTGATGCTGAATTTGTCATATGCATAGTCTCAAACACAAAAATTTTTTGATACTCTCTCAGTTCATGTGGTACAAACTACTGCTGTCCCTTGACATTCAGTGGCCAGTTCAGGCACAGTCATAAAAGAAATGGTTCCCGAAATGCATTGCTTGTATCAGCAATCCTTTTTGGCATTAGGAAAGTGACCTCGGAGATGATGTGTTGCCTGACTTTTATCCAATAACTCTATTGAATTTGTTGTCTGACCTTTTCTTTCTTTTGGATGGCATCATCCATGGAGTAGTATATCATCATCATCATCCTCACTCAAATGATGCATTTCACTAATAGATCATTAGAAAGAAAGCTCAGTCTGAAGATATACGAGTACAATACATCATGACGGAAAAGGGCGTACTGTTGATGTACTACTCAAAAGATGGCAGGGTCCAAAGAGGAGGAGGTCCAAGACAAAATGTATTTAATTGAGAAGGATGCCTACACCACAATAAAAAGCCTTTAGTACTTCCTCACTTTTCATTACTAAAATCAGTCACAGTGCATACTTACACTTCTTGCTTCTCTCAGTATGAAAGAACCAAAAAATTGATTTCTTCTTTCGCAGTCTGGTTTTTGTGTATTAAGACATGGGGACCTGTAGCTCTTCAGCAGTTCAGAGATGGCTTTCAGGCTCAGCCATATCATGCAGTGAGCAGGAGGACACTGCTGGTGCAGGGAGCAATGCACAGCAAAAAGTCCTTAGTGGGGAGGACAAGAAAATCCACTGAGTTGAGAGAAGTGTCTACAATGAGTTGTCCTATGGGAGAGCTACATGGGAATTCCTGCTTAGAAATTAATGTTGTGATCACATAGCTTCCTGTCCATGAACCATTCTGAAAGTCCCTGCTCTCTTTGCAGGTAAGGTCCTCCCGGCTCTTGGTCACCTGAAGATTTTGGCACACTGGTTAGAGGGTCATAAGAGTTAAGATCCTTGCCAGAGCCATTTGTCTTTGCCTGTAAACATTGCTTTTTTTCTCATCTTGATCTTCTCTTTCTCACTGTGACCCCAAAACCCACTTTCAACTTGACTAACGTCTATATTTTGGGCACAATTTCTGCAAAAATGTTTCTAAAATGTTGCTGCTCTACATGTTCCCAGACAACCATTTATATTTGGGAAGCCCTGTTTTGGTGTTGGAAAATATCCAAAAAGACATATCCTCAAATTTGCCGTGAAAAACTACTCCCTTCCATGTTGAACCCATCTGCCTCTTTCGGCATAACACATTGTACTGGATTGAAAGCAAAAGGATTTTGGTGCCTGGCCTAAAAACCTTCACACTGGATGTGTCAGTCTCCCCACTGTCATTAGCTCTTTGGCTGCTTAATTATCTCCTCCATGCTGGAGGGAAGCACCTGCAGTGCTGCGTGGGCATGGTGCTTAGATAGTGCTGTTACTCCCACCCCTTTGTTGTTACCAGTAATTTTGTTCCATTTTGTCAACAATCGTATCAGAAAAGTAAAACACAATTAATTATGGTGCCAAATAGTAGCTTAATGCTTAATTGCACAACCCACAACGAGGTCACAATAACTGGGCAATCAGATAAGCTTTCACAGATGCATTATATAATCCATGAGCTTAATTTCTCCGGAGGTAGCCAGAAAATTACTGTTCATTAACAAAGTGGTTCCATTATCAGAAAACATATTTAAATCATCATTTTTTTCATTTTGGAAATAATGACATTTCTTCTTCAAAGGATACATGTACTTCTAAGAAATGCTTCCCTACTTCCCCAAATAAATCTCGAGAGATGTTCAAAATGTCTTTTTTTCCCATTAGTAAAAAAGAATAGGAAATATTTTTTTTAACTCCACCAGTTTATATCTCATGGATTGTAGAGCCAAGCTGTAGAGATTCGCACTGTTGTGCCACTTGTGAACATAACTAAATACTGCAGCTTTGTTCTGTAGCATGTCCCTCAAAAACCAAGGTAGTGACATAAGTAAGGGGCCGGTATCAAGCACAAAGGGTCAAATGTATTTTTCTTTATCTCCAAACCTTTTAAAAATGATTTGCTGGCTCACTGTATGGGACATGAAAGGATAATGCTCTTTTCAACACTCAAATAAATGACGTACTGAAACTGACATTTTTTACGTACATTTATGCATCTTGAAGCAGCCTTCTCCCTTACCCTGACAAAACTCCCATGGAAAAAAATGGGATTTTTACCTGGAAGTGACTCAAGATTAGCCCTTCTTTTATGACTTAAAATATAACTACTTTCACTGAAAACCCAGAATTGCTTCACAGAAGTAGAGAAGATGTCCTACTATTTCACTAATCTTAAGAAGTACTAAATCATAGATGTGGTTTAAGAATACATCTTCAGAGTTAACCTTAATGTTTTCTCATATCTCTCTCAGACTGAAATAATATAAAATTCCATTGAAAAATAATAATTGTCACATTTGATGCACGTTTTTATTAACAGCACTATAAAAATTCAATTACGTAGCAAAGGGCGACAAAAATCTTCCTTTAAATTATGCAATAAACAAAGCAGTCAAAAAAAAAAAAGAATTGTTTGCTTATGTCATATTAAAAATCTCTGCTTCATTGGCTGGGGTATTTAAACTAAATTCTCTCTTTGTGTTACAGATTTCCCTTTTCCTTTCCCTGTGCTCCCATTTCTCCAAAAGCTTTCCTGGGGGAAGTTTATTTAGCCAACAATCTGTGCCTTCCAGACATCGCATTTCCTCTGTCCACTCTGCAAATTCTCATATCTGACATTTACCATGAGGGAAGAGCACAGCTCTACAAATGGATTAATAACAAAATCAAGATGCAGTAGCTCCAGCAAACTGCTTCTCCACTGATAAATTTAGAAGTAACTATGGGCCACAGGATAGGATGCTAGTTATCAGTAAAAACGCTACTTAGGGAGATACCAAAATGTACTTCTGGACCATGGTTAAGTGGTTCTGCTCTGTAATACAGAGGTGTAGAACCATTTTACCTTGCACAACAGGAGATGATCTGGCATTAAATGACCATATTTTATGCTTATCATGCAGAACTAGATTGCTGCTATCTTCATTTGGATGCACAGCAGAGCAGCTAGCAGTCCCCTTCCTCATCTCGTCAAACCAGGGCTCCACTACAGAGAAAAGTGGGATGCTTGTCTGAATTCCTCTAAGTCTCTATAAGCAAATAAATGCAAAGGGAAAGGTGAAGATAAACCTAGATTTTGCAATTGAGTGTGAGGAGGAAATCTGCTTTTCTGTCAGTATGTAGGCAAATTTTTAAATTTCATATTTTTTTACTTCCTCACAACGAAAGGAGAAGCTGGACCTGGGAGCTGGAGCCTGCGGTCACTGCTGGCCCAGTCTCAGGCAGTAGCACCCTACCTCTCCTTCCAAAGGAGCAGAGAACTATTTGGGAAACTCAAGTCCTGATTGATGACTGTAGTGACTTTAGATACAGGTATGAAACTGTCAGCTTTTCACATCATATATCTGTGTCTAACCAATAAACAAAACTGGTTTCTGCAGGTTTCACCACAGCCCTTGGGTTTTGAAGAAGGGTGTTATTGCTTCAGCAGCCCTGATGGCGATGACAGGAACATCAGTCTTCAACTTGTAGCTGATTTCATCCCACTTGCTCTCTTCAGCTATAACATCTGCCATGCATACCCTGGTACCATCAGCTCCAGTGCCAAATCACTCCCCCCCTGTCACAGCCTGCAACCAGGCAATGCCTTGGCACACCCTGAGTGCACCCCTAAAACCCACTTCAAATTAGAGCTGCAGTTTTATTTCTCTTGAAGTCTTGCCCTTGTGCTCCAAACCAAAATCCAAAAAGGACTGACACAGGACTGATCCTTAAGCTAACAGCAGAAGCTTATTTCATAAAGCCACTCCCCTTCAACCTCTGTATTTGTATGCAGAGACTTAAAGAAGATACAGACTGCCAGTGGTTTCCCCCGCTCTGTTCCCGCCTTTCTGTCTGACTAACTTTAGATTTATCATATGGAATTTTCTCTTCCTGTACCTATTCATGACCATGCTTCCCTGGGGTGACAGCCTGCTGGAGACAGAGATGTTTGCCCAGATCTGCGCTTCATCTGTGAGCCCTCAGTGTGCCACATGAAAATAATTAACTCATATAACAAGGAAAGGGAGGGAAGAGTAAATTATATGCAAATTTAGTCAAGGAGCTCCACAGAACTAATTAAATTGGATAGGAAAGCTGACAGTACAACAGCCATAGAGACTTCTTTCCCTTCTGCTCACTGTAAGAATACTTGCTTAGATGGGCTTAGTATAGCCTGGTATAGAGCAGCTAGCTATAGGTTTGTTCTTTGGACTTAAATATCACATATACCATGGACAAAATTCATGCACAAGAAACTTATTTAAGAGAGGAAGGAGGGATTATTTTAAAATGTTAAAAGCTGAAAGTGACAACAGTGCCTGCGTACCTGTATTAGCTAAAGCCAGTCATAGCTGGCAGCACAGATGGGAAACAAAAATTCCAGTAAGAGAACCTCACGAGGTAGAAAGGGTGGACAAAAACCCAATTGCAAACTTCTTTGTAATACAAATAAAAAGGAGGACAAGAGAAGTAGTCATCACATTAAATATTTGGGGACATAAAGGTAAACTTCTCCACTCACAAAGTTTCTGAAGACCATCAGCTGAGTCCAGCTTCAAAGACAATGGCAGGGCATATGCTTCAGCATAGGGTCAGAAGACACCTGTGGCGCCTGAAGGACCTTGGTGAACCAACTTCTGTTCTTCACCTAAAAAAATCAAAGCAATGGTACTTTCTTACCTTGCAGAAATGCTGGGAGAGGATGTTAATAAAGATTATAAGATGCTCAGAGTCTGAAGCAGCAAGTGCTATAATAACATCTTTTAAAGACTGAGGTGTAACCTGCTTCTTACACTGTGACTGTGGCCATGCACAGCTTGCTTCTTAATAAAAGGGTCATTGCTGGAGGCTGAAGTTAGTTGCATGGGCTTTGACTTGCACACTGATGAAGATGAATTGCCATGGGGGTGGCTGACTGTGCTGGACTCTCTGAGGCCACAGTGATGGTATTGAATGAATTATTGCAACAGGGGAATGTGAAAAAGTCTCCTGTTAAAGACTGAAAGAAGAGGAGACTCACTGTAGAGGCTGCTCTTCCCACTTTTACCACAGTTCTGCCAGTCTCTGACACAGACAAAGGCAATTTCCCTGCCTTTACCTCTGCCATGGAAAGGTTTCCTTCTGTGGTTGGTCTTCAAATATGCATGAAAAGGCCAAACTCCGTCAGCCTTGTCTACTCACTTCCCTTCTTCCCTTTACATCTATTCAGTGCCCTGCGGCACTTTGGGTGCCTGCAGCATAACCCACCGGGCACATGGCACTTTGGATCGTACAATCACTAGGACAGCTTTGCCATCTGCTTTATCATGAGTGTATTGTACTCCCTCTAAACCTATATTTCACAGGTGGAGTTGCTTTTTGGTGTTTCTTTAAACAAGGTTTGCTCTTTTTTTCCCACTCTTTAACTCTTTTTCTTTGATTTTCTTGTCCCTAGACTTTTCTGTCTGTTTTCATGCTTGTCATTACTCTTGCTATCTCCTGTTCCCATCTCTTTAAGTGTCCAAATAGGAAGCATGGTCTGACCCCCTGCACTGTTCCTTCACTGAGATATTCTTCCCTGGTTAGCTGTGCTAATCTGGGGATTGGCAATGAACTGGTGCTAGTCACCACATAAGGCAGCTGCAGAGAGGCTGGTATGTATATAGTGTGGGTGTCTTTAGGAAGCTGTGTGTGTATTCAAAGCTACAACAGAAACTGGATTTCCTGTACAGAGATGTGCACACCCCACAACCTATCTCCAACACCACCCACAGCAGACTCTTCTGCCTACTGTGCACTGTATGGAAGAATAAGGACTATAATTTAGAAACTAAAAAACACGAATGGTAGAAGTCCCCTATGACTCACTAGTATCTCACACCTCCGTCATCTTCCTGACCTTCACCACAGTCATTTCAGAATTGTTAATCTTGAAAGAAAAGGGAGGCTTTTGTAGATCAGTCTTTGTCCTTGCCACTTACTTTATGTGACTTGAAAGCCATCACTTTGTCTTTCTGTGCCTCAGTTTCCCTGGCAGAGGGATGGAAAGAATAATCATGAGAACTCCTCTATATTACCAATGAGTACTTACTAAGCTTAGACTTAATAAAGTGCCGAGAGTCTCAGCACCTCTCCAGGGTTAAATAAAAACGTCTTCACTCCTCAACCCCATAGCCTTCTCACTGAGACAGGAATATAACAGTCAGTTTGAAAATGTCTATCTTAGTTTAGACATGCTTAGCACCAAGCAGAAATCAAAGAAAGATAAAGGCCTCCTCAGAGTTAACTTTCTTTTTTCCCATTCCTACCATCTTCTAATCAAACCAGCATGAGATATCAAGCAATTACAACGCCATTTGCTCCCTGCTGTATGCAACAATTAGCCTAAGATATTTAATGAAAGGAATTAAATTCTACATATTTTATAGCAAATAGCTTTAATTTTAATTACAAATCCCAAATACATCATCTCCAATAACGAGCAGCCCATCACATCTGCTAAGGGCTGATGAGGATTTGGTTTTTGTATGGTTTGGACTGAAAACGAAACCAGATTCTCCCCATATAAGAGCCCTAGTGAAGAGAATGGAAATTAGGGTACAGCAAGGATTAGAGCCCACAAAATCCCTGAAGAATTTCCCAGAAACTGAGGCTGTTACCATAATGTTCTTCATCTGCAGCTGTGAAAAGCATCCTTACACATCAGATCTGTAAAAGCTGCTTGGGGTTTGGGGATATAATTCATTGCCGAGTGTCTGTTCTATCTCCCCATTTGGACTCCATCCACATAGTCCATTACATCTCCAACTAAAGCTCATATTTGCAATTTGCATTATTCCAGGTACCTGTCCCTGAGCACAAGCCACCCATTGGAATGCAAGCAGCAATCCATTAAGAGAAGATGAGGGCTCAGGGCAACTTATCTCCCAAGCCTCCCCCCTCTGCCTAGGTGCGGAATTGTCAGCAGTGATAGGCAAGGAAGAGCCCAGAGCCAAATGTTGTCTGCCATAACTGTCTTTGAGCCCACCAGCCTCTGCTCATGAGCATACAGCAGGGTTTACAAACTGTCACCAAACCCATGCTGATGATTTTGGATTCCCTGTCCCAGCAAGTAAGGAAGTCTCTGATGGACCTTTGTGATCATTTTGCTTTTGTTCTGAAATCTCTGCATCCAGCTTTATCACCAAGTGCATGCCTGGCAATAATTCCAAACTATCCACGTCCCTTCTGAAGAGAAAATCATACTCTCCTAAGTCACTTACTTACACATTTCTGAATGCTTTACCTGAAAACCATCTGGAAAAAGGGGTAAATCCTCCTTTTCCCCAAAACTGTGACTTTTTCTCCTTTCAGCACAGAAACATAATAATTTAAAAAAAAAAAAAAAAAAAGAGTGTATTTCTGTGGTAGAAATACAGGCTGTATTTTGCAATGAGTGAAATAACAAAAATAAGCTGTGCTGGTCGGATAACTGCAAGTAAGTTGATATTTTTGGTTTTATCCCAGTTTGAATATAAGCATCACAGAAACATTTGGATTTTATTGCCAGGGGAGATTCCTGAGTTCCCTCCAACTCTCCTGTTCTGTGTTTATTAAATCCCATGCAGTTATACTACAGTGAAAAACACCAAAAGCAAATTCCTCCTGCCTGATAGCTACAAACAGACCAAACCTCCCAGGGGGACTCTGGGCTCTGCCCTATCCTGCAGCTATCCCTGGTTCTCATTTGCATTGCTGAGCAGTCCTCTGATTCACGATGCCTGTGAAAGGCTGTGTAGTTCTGCTAGTTCCTAAAGACTCTATAATACAGTGGGCGATCCCTCCATGTTCACAGCATTGTAGCTGACCTTCATTTTCATGTTATGATATCTCTTATTCCCATAGGCCTCCTAACTGCTTGCAGGAGCTACAATTTATACCTGTCAGTTACTTGCAACCAACCTCAAGAGTCCCACTGTTGCACAGGCTTGCATTTTCAATTCCATTTGTTGCTCAGAAGCAGCAGAATATCAGAAATAAAGAATGTGAGTGATGAATTGCTGCTTCTGCATATCCTGATATGGCCACCCATTTAATGCCATCAAATCTCCGCTCTGGTTTTGCCTCTCTGGCCATTGGGGCTGCCTGACCACACACAGGTCTCAGACAGTGCGTAGCCCTGTAGAAGTGCAACGCTAATCCATCACACCTAATCTTCATACCATACATACACACTCCGTCCACACTGATATGTCTTCTTCAGCACCCCAGCATAACTAATAACACTGGCATTTATAACAGCAGCATCATGCTGTGTACCCCATCTTAATCCATAATTCATGCAGGGTGATTTATTTGCTGTGGTCACACCTAGAAAATATATTTGCTGCTTCCCTCTTCTCCTACACGCAGTGCAACATCATTGAGGGCTGAGAATGCAGTGCAAAGCTGCCCAAGTTGGGAAAGGGAGCTGAGCTTTTTAATCCCCATGGCATGGCTGCAGGCAGGCTCAGCTCTTGGTCAGGAGCCATTAGCTGTTTGGCATCACACTGGAGCAAACAAGCTCTGGTGGACTGCTCTGGAATTTTGTAGTGCAGTGATTTGGTGGCTGGGATAACACCTTTTACCCCAGAATATGTTAAAAGGTAGAAATGGTGGGTCAGGAGGAGCTTCAGGAGAATCTCTGGTGAGGAACATTACTCAAAGGAAGTTCACCAGTCTCTGGAATTTTTTCACGTGATTCTATGCCCGTATTTTAACCTCTTCTGCAAAAGAGACACCACAGCTTCCAGCAGCCTGTTGTAGTGTTTTGCCCTTCCTCCATTTAGGACAGTTCTAATACCCAACATGCATCTTTCTTGGTGTTCATTTCTTTCGGTCATGTAGAGTGGCCACATCAACAGCTAGCCACCATTATGTTTATACCAAGTTTATATACATAACATGAAGCATGTCTATTTTATGTAATGAGACAGTTAAGACCTATCAATTCCTTCTCTTTTCTAAGCTTTCTCTTGCATTTTATTTTTTTTTCCCATCTACTAGTAGGATGAAACCTACAGGTTTCAGGGCAGCTGGAAACATTACCCAGTTCCTCACTACAGTGATACCAGTAGAGGATCACAAAAGCAGTATGTTAGATTAAGAGACATAATACAGGAAATAGCCTACAGAGCCAGGTCTTGTCCTTTCCTGGTGATTCCTTGTTGAGGAAACTACCACAGCATCCATGTGTGAGCCTGGATCCACAGTCAGAGCATTGGCTGGGATCTTTGCAGATTCAATGCAAGGAGTCCTTCATCTCCTTCATTCCCCATCTGGGACTACCAGCTTTCACAAGGCAGGATTCCCTCCCTTGCCCTACACTTAAACACACACAGACATATGCAATTTTAAGATCTGGCTCTCAGTCCAACACAGAAAATAATAATTCAGAAATCTTCAACATTTGTTGTTTAAGTGGAATTTGCCTTTTAGAAATAATCCAGTTCACAAGAATTTCCTGGAACAACATATGTACGACCTGGTGTCTTTGTTCTGCAATTTGCTCCCCAAATCACTCTGCTTTGACCATTTATACTAGCATTATACAAGCACTGAGCAGGGAGTGTTTTAAGATGTGATAGCTTTACCCATCATCACTAGAAACATCTCTCCTGGGGAGCTGGGATGTTTAGATTTCTAACGATATAACTGTCTCCAGCAAGATCTAGAGGTTCACTGGCTCTCAGGCCTTAGGGTTATGACAGTGATGTATGAAAAATCTATTTCTGATGATTTAAAGACTTTTAGCATTTGTTCTGCCATTCAACATATATAGGTAGTGACTAGGTCAAAGCGGGTTTACAGATGGGTGAAGTGGGTAAAAAAGAAAGATGCAGTAAAAAGATTCTACAGGTCTAAAAGAAAAAAATACAAAATATTGTGTTTACAAATACTTACTAGAAAGTCTTATTACATGTGTGATCTTGACCATGTTGGAAATGAGCAGGGGGTTTATATTATGCTTTTCGTGGTGATGTCTAAGAAAAATATGAAAATATTTATAGCATATTATTTTCCCAGATGCTACTGTACTGCCTCCTAATAACCTTTGTTCAATAAAGCAGATTAAAAAAGATGGATTTTTAAAGCACTAATTTTTTAATACACTCAATTTTATATCTTGTTTTATATAAAACAAAATAAAACAAGATTATTAATTTATTTATTTAAACAGTTTGACAGGCTTCTTCTGTGAGAAAGCCTTATTGATATGTGTTTTCCAGCCATCCTCTGTTTTGCCTGATTATACTATAAATTCTTTGAGAAAAAGATTGCCTCTCAGTGTGGGAACTCACACAGGCAGGGAGTCCTCGGGTGTCTGTGCACTGCTCAGCACAATGCAATACTCAGATAGAGGCCCCCTGTGTACTAGACATAGCAATCATGGGGAGAAATATACTTTTGCTTCATGGACTTAGCGTCAACCATTTGAAAATTACTTGCTTTTGATTTGGAAAATAAACAGTGAATGGTAGAAAAGAACAGGTAGCTCCAAATAGTTGCTCTGCATCTACTGACCTTGGTGAGGTGGTCAGTGGAAAACTGGCCATGTCTTCATTGAGGTGACCAAAAAGTCACCTGAGAGATCTGACCACTGAGTAGCCAAGAATGGAATAGTTCTTGGCACCTGGGTCTGGTGAGATGCAACCTGTGTCCTGCTGGAAGTTTACCCAAATGAAAGCATTGCGGACAATTGCTTTAACAAATGAGTGTACAGCAGCATGTAGAGTTTATTCCAGGTGGTTCTGACAATGTACATACAGTGCAGTTCTGCGTTTCCAGTATTTCATGGCAATATATTGGGAGGATAGAAAATATTACCTGCTGCAGTTTCATAAAAACTTTTGCTAAAATATTCACACAACCAGAATAAGGTCCTTGAATTCAGTGTGTTTCAGCTAGTGCCATTATTTTGACCTGACTTTTGAAGTTTCTCTGAGTTTCTGAATACCTACACAGATAGGCTATGCACCATTTCTCTCTCCTTCTA
This sequence comes from Coracopsis vasa, assembly GCA_026283785.1. Taxonomy (NCBI): domain Eukaryota; kingdom Metazoa; phylum Chordata; class Aves; order Psittaciformes; family Psittacidae; genus Coracopsis; species Coracopsis vasa. Next base: position 17,323 of record JANHGB010041446.1, read on the forward strand.
TACAACATGTCAGTGCCAACCAATTGGTACATCCCTGCAAAATGGGCAGTTTCCGTAGGCTCATGCCTACATGTAACTATTGTCTAGGAATAGTCTCTATATATCTCTTTTTTTGCAACCTTGATAAATGTGGCCTGCTTAATATGGCTAAGATAAATGAGCCAATAATTTCTGGACAAGACACCAGACAGGCAAACTGTTTTGATTTACAAGGCTATGTTAATAAATACCAGTGGCATGTTTTGTTCTTCAGGTTGTATGTATCTCTTGTTTCTGGGATATTGTCAATGCAAGGCTGCGAATTCACCTGCTATTGCTGAGTTGTGAATAGGGAGGTAATGTAGGGCTGGAAGGAAAAAACAGTGACAGAGCAGTTACCTGAGCCACGCTGCAGGTGTTACTTTTGTCATATGATGTAGGTGCTATATAACCCTGCAATTGGTACGATCAGAAAGTTACAGGGTCTTAGTTCTGTCTCCAATCTGGTTAACATTCAAATACCCAGTGTTTCAGCAGTGCAACATTTCTCCATTTCTTCTGAGTGCTGTTTTATTCTCTTTTCTAATGGGAAGTTCATGTTGGTGTGGGAATTGCTGGATTTTGGATGAATTGTGCCCATTAGAGGTTAAGTTCCCCATGAATTTTTCACACTGTGCTAAACACCAGGTGACTCCCCACAGGGGCTTGTGACTCTTCAAAGGATGCTGTGTGTGGCACAGCCACGAGAGCAAATGAGGACTGGTCTTAAGTCAATATCGGAGACCTCTGAGAAACTGTGCACCTAAACTAGCTAGCTATGTCAGGTGCCAAAGCAGAACAACACTAGTGTCTATCCTCTTCTGCAAATGGGAATTTGGTTCCTGAGTCCCTAAAGAGGTGTTTTTGTAACCCAAATACTAATAGTTACCTGGCTTCTTTCTTTCAGTGTTTGGAGACTTCCCATAAAGCTCATCAGTCAATGCTACTGCAAGTGAATAAAACATTAAGTAAATTTATATTGGGTCAGACAAGATATAGTGAAAATTTATGTAATGAGGAATACAACCAGACACCAATACTGGCAAATCTTGGAAAAAGATCCCAGCTAGCAGAATTTCAAGAGAAAAAAGAAATAAAATGCAAGCATAATTACTTCACTGACTTATTTTTATTCCCTGAACTTTTATTCCCTGAACTTTTATAAAGTTATAAACCTTTAACTTTGAACTTGTGCCATGAAACTGCATTTCGAAGGTGGTGGGAGGGAACAACATCAGAGAACAGGCAGTGAGTATGACTCTCCCCCTACTCTTTTCTCCCTGATCGCGGTGTCCATAAAGTTGCTACACAAGCGCTGGTAGAAATTTAGAGACAAAAGTACAGGAAGAGAACTAAAATTCCTGAAAGCCAGAGGCACATTTGATTTTGTGCAAAATCACTGCACCAGTTCATAATTCACAGGGAAAAATACAGATTGAGTTTTATTTTGCTGTTCTCTCTGTAGCTGCACTTTGCAGGGTTTTTTAAACTACAGTCTTCTTTCCTTTCATCTCTCCAAAATTTCTTCATGGTCTCCACCTCTGCATCATTGATGTGCAATGGATATTAGGGCTATTTACTGGCAACATCAACCTTTCTCTTCTTCAGTAAAGCTAACTGCGAACAGGAGACTATGAATATTGTTTTGGTCACAAAAAGCTGAAGTTAAAGAGGCTGCTGAGCAATAAAGAGGCTCTCACAGCCTGGCATTTGCAGCTTTCTGCTCACCTTGCTTGTCTCCGGTGGCTGGAAGAAGAGGATATTGTTCACAATTCTGCCTTTGACATGGTAAGTGTGGAATTATCTTGAAAAAAAGTTAATAGTTCATCCAAATGGCTTCTCCTAGCATGAGATTACACACCTCTGCCACTCTGCCTAAGAATGGCAGCTTGTGCCAGATATTTACCTTGCCTCTCACTTTAGCTGAGGTTCAGAGGAAGAGTCTGATGATATCCCCATCAGTGCTCCATGATCTGGTATATGGAGCATTTCCATCTTTGCATTTCTTAAGGAATTGCACATAGGCTGAGTTTGTAGAGCTTAAGGCTGGAAGGAACTGTCAAAATCTGTTGTATTATCCCCTGCCTCACCCTAGTTTATTTTTCACCGGATATTATACAGACTCAGGGATTTACCCACAGCTCTTCAGCAGTGGGTTACTGCAATAATATATTGTCTACCTATGGCACTGACCTCTGGATTTGTTTCAGGTGGATTCCTCCACACTGAACACTGGTGATGTGGGTTGCTCTGGTACTGTGATACCATCTTCCTAGTGTCCATGAAATTATATATGTTTTAAGAATTGTTGAGCCTATAAGCCTGTTGCTACCTCTCCAGAGATCCATCAGCACAGACTAGACATCCCTTGGTGCTACTGATGTTGCCCCACCTCCTTCTTTGCTACAATCACTGTTTTCCCTTGTCTGAACGGAAAGTACCAGGTGGGCATCCCAGCCTGACATTTTCTGGCTCTCTGGCTTTCATGGTTCAGAAAATCAAAGCAGTCACCAGGTCAGACAGAAAGGAAATTTTTTCAGGAATTGCTATGTGTTAACAGAAGTAATTGGAGCAAGTGCCAAAGCAACCTACCTGTCATCTGAAGTGGCAGACATGTCCTGGACAAGAGCACTGACTGAGAGAGGCAGAGTCATCCTGCCCCAGCACCTCACTGCAAGCACAGGGGTATAGAGAAAATAGAACATATTTACTGTCATGCTGAGCTTTAATCATCGTGATATGGAGGAGGTGATGTTTCCATTACAGCAGTTCTTTAATTTAGTCACCTTCACTGGGTAGTTCTTTAATTAATTTAATTTTGGTCTGAAGCAAAACAATCAGAAGATTCTTGCTAGAATTATCTCCAAATAGCTAGACTTAGCTCTTTCGCTTGCTAAACTTAGCTCCCAGTACTGGCAGTGTGAAATTCAAGCCTTGTGGCTGGATTTGCAGATTGTTTATTCTCTTTATTCTTTTTTTTTCCCCGAATTCCCATCTTCAGGCTAATAGCTGTAGATATCCACCATTATTTTAGAGTAATATGTTAATTCTCAACCTTTAGTACTGAATCAAATGTATGATACACACCAGGATTTTTTTCTTTCATGTCCTAAAAAATAATCCATAGTTTAAATCCAGACAAAATCTCTGTTACCATACAGTCAAACACTTGATCACAGGCTCAGCTGAGAACCCCACTGAAATAGGGTATATTGGGAATCCTGTTCTGCTCCCAGCCATCACAACAGAGATGGACCCAATTCTTGCGAAGGTACCTGTTTTTACAGTGATAGACAGGCCCTAACCTTCCAACAAATCAATTTGATTCCATTAAGGGTTAAAATTCTCTGTGGTCTTCCAGAGTCAGAAGAGTTATGAGCATGTATGGGATCAATGTCGGCATATTTTCACTTTTGTAGACAGGAGTGACAGTAGCTCAGTGGCAGTAAAGGACAGTGAATGAGACTGGGAACCACTAATGCCATGGCAGGAGCAGTCTGGCAAAGGGACCTGTTCACTTCAGCTTGTCAAACTCAGTTTGTCAAGGCAATTGCTTGTCCCAGCCCTAAAACTGAGTAAAGCAATTAAGACTGTGATACCCTTGTTTCTCCATGAAAACATAGCAGTGGCCAAAAGTCTCTTCCTCCTTCTTTCCCTCCTTCCTTCCCTCTTTCTCCCACTTCTCTCCCCCTCTGCCCTCTCTCTCCCTCTTCTTACTCGGGTTTGTAATGAAGTTAGTACATCTTAAGCTCCTGTGCCTCAGCCCTCATCAGGGTGAGAGAAGAGATGGGGGGAGAGAGACGGAGTGCGGCAGATAGATGACTTTGGTCCCATCCCAGGATGGAGAATCCAGAGTCCATGCAAATAGTGAGTGTTTACATAAACATAAGGCTGACTTGTCCCAGATTCCTCTCTGACCTCTGATGCAAAACACAATGGCAGAAGGTTTTTACAACATGGCCTCAGGAGCCAGCACACAGGGCTGAGGCGTTTCTTAGTGGAGAAACAGTGGAGAGGTTATTCATCCATGAGTTCATCCAGTCAGAGTCTGTAGACCTGTAAACTTCGAGCATCCACAACATATTACAATGCGGAGTTGCTCAGCTTAAATGCCCACTGGCAATTAAGTACTTCTTTTGTTTTTCATTCAAAGCTGTCAATTGCACCACTCCTCCCCAACCACCCAGCTGGAAGAAGCAGAGAGCAGTTGTTCCCTGTTTGCCCTGTGCATGCCATTCCTCATTTTCTAATCTCTAATTATATCCTTCCTAGACCAAATATTCCCACACTGAAGCATCCTAGTCTGTGTACCCATTCCTTCTGTTGGAGCGACCACACATCTGGGTATCTGTGCTGACTTTTTCCAGCCCTTCTTTCTCATCTTACAGATGAGCAAAGCCAGGCTGCTCACAATGCTCAGCATGTAGCTGCACAATGTTTCATTCTGCTTTCATCCCAATAATTTCTAACGGTTAATTTGCTTATTTGAATCTGATGATTTGACTCTAGCATTTACAGAGAACTTATCTGTTAGGGGAAGAGGTGCAACAAAGCACCTTGACATCGCTGTCAAGCATAGGAGCACTGGCACTGATGGGGGGCAGGCATAAAATTATTCTCTTATTAGGGGAACTAAACTGATTTTCAATCAGAATGCAGTTAGCAAAGAAGTCATCAGGCAGAGTAACAGACAGACCAGGGCTTGACTGGAATATGGGATCAAGATACAACAAGAAATTGGTAGGGAGTTGCAAACCTATCAGAAAAAAGGAAAGAATCCTTCAAAGCCAAGAACAAAGCAGCCTCTGTCAGGAGAACAGCGATGAGCTAATTGAAGCGTCTCTCTTCGCTCTTCTCTTTGGCTACAGGAGCACCTGCTATCACTTAAAGGCAGCTCTCACTGTCACTTTCGCCTTTGGTTCATGTGCACTTGTTCATCTTTTGAGCTTTAATCTTTTGCTATTGATTTCCACCCTGTTAGCTATAATGCTGTCCTGCCTTTTCAGAAAGGCAATCGCCCAGACCACACTATTGCAAATAATATGTACTTTGGAAAACAATGATTGAATTCCCATATTATCCACTGAAGCAAAAACACCCTATCCTGCCAAAGAGAAAATGGTCTGCAGAGATAAGAACATAGAAATTCATCAAACTGGCTTCAGGGGTTTTGTGTGCATTGTTTCCTTTTTTTATTTTTTTTTAACTTGCACCACCTCAGAGAGATGCTGAGATTAAAATGTATTATCCTTAGATATGGGGCCAGCCAATCCAGTGAGTCCTGTTACTCAGATTTCAAACTATAATTCACCCTCTGGAAATTGCAGATCCACCCTGAGATAAATTTCAGCTAGAGTGCAAAAGAGCCAGCTACAGTTTTACATGCATATTTAGTTTGTATCCATGTATATACAAATCTTCTGATAAACTGCCATAAATCTGCTCCCATATGTTTCAACGATCCCAAAGAGAACTGTGTGAACATAAGGGGTTTTAGTCTTCCCTCAAAATGTCACATGAAAAATAAAATGTATCCATGCCTTATTGGGGTGATCTGTAGAACTTTTAAGGCCATTGATTAATTTTATTATTATTTCACTAAAACATGGCACATTTGATAGCAGAAGCTACTGTTGAATATGAGTGCCTCAGATTAGGTACCTAAATCTGTACCTAAAGGTACTTCAGTAAAATTAGGCCCAGCTTTTCGTGTGAGTGCTCCCTTTTTTAGGTATGTCTGTTCTATCAGAGTAGAGTTCTCCAGATTTTCGTGTGGGATGCGTGGTGCTCCACTACTCTGCACACCAACCGGTTTCCCTGATGAGGCTACCCCAGCGTAACCTTGGATGTTTCTGTTGAAGATAATAGAAACAGCTTGAATGAGCAGATCAATCTCCAGTGAGGAAGAAGAGGTGCATACCTAACACAGCATTAGTAGCAGTAGAAGGGAACTAAGTAAGAGGGCTCAGCCTCTTCCATAAGCCACTTTTTCACCAAACGAGTAGATTGCAAAATCTACACGGTGCACTCGGAAGGCACCTTCACCAGGAAATCAGAGTCTGGGTGGGCATTTCATTATGGTCAGGGAACAAACAAACATCACTGCATACTGCTTTTCTGAATTTCATTTGAAGAATTGAGAGGAAAGAAGGACATCCAGCCCAGGCGCTGGTGGCCTCTCTGTCTTATGTGTCCTCTCTGAGACATTTTTCCTCAGTCGCAGGTCACCAGATTCTTTGGCTATTTGATCTTACTTGTCTTTATCACGAACAGTTCCTGGTTTGGTAGTATTTGCCTCTTCCTCATCCCATTTCCTGGCTTTCTTTTTGTAACTATGTAGTAGTAATGGCTCTTAAACCTTTCCACAAGGGTATTACACCCATTACAACAGTAATTCCATTTTAGTAGCAATTCACTTATAACAAAAAGAAATATTAAATTGGAGGTGATGTTACAATAAAAATCATATTATTGTAAAAACAATATAGCATTAAAACCAGTATTATAACAGAAATATTTTAATAAAAGCACTAAATAAACCCAAGAAAAGAAAACTAGGGATGAAACAGAGACAATAAGTTTTTTACTGCCACACTGATTTTGCTTTGTTTTAATGTATTGGTAGAATATTTCATTGCAACAGCTCCATAATTTTATCATAAATGTAAACCATAAAGCATGCTTCTTGCAGGAAGGGTAATTATTTCATTTCCTTTCCAACAGCGGGAAAGGGCACGTGCAGCACATGGAAACAGCAGAGTGAATTACGGACTGGATGGAAATCCTTTACTGCTTTGCAGGAGGATGTATTTCCTGCATTTTCTTTGCTGGAGGAGCCAGAGGAAAGAGTGGGGAGAGCTGGTTCACTAGGACCTGGCTGGGAGAGTGAGTGGCATGAAGGAAAGTGATGGCAGCACTGCCAGGAGTCCCCACAGTGCACAACATACAGCATGTATTAAAAAAATTAATAATCTGAGTTAAGAGATCCCTTTTGGAGAGAAGAAAATGACTGGTAGAATGTCTGCTTGGTTCCACAAAGACAGAGCTACAAAACGTAGTATTGCATTCCACAGCTGCATCTTTAGCTTTTCCTTTGGGAAAGAAGGTTCTCTTCCCTTGGCACAGAAAAATGTGGAGAAAACTCTCTGATCTGACATTCACATATGTAGTTTCTACCCAGAATGAAGATGTGCTCAGTGCAAGAGAGGTGGGAGATGGAAGGTAGAAAGGAGTTTTTTAATTGTTTTTAAAATGATCCCAACATTTTGTTTTGCGGTTTTATAAATGCACTTGAGCCAGAGAACTCAAGCACCAGGATTTCGACCTGGTTTGGGTCTAAGCCCCTGGGAATCCCAGCTAAATTTGGGCTCTAGGAATCTGAGCTTGAAGGTAACTTTTCTCGGTCCCTGGCTGCCTATAGAGTGCTGGGAGCCCAAGCTGCTATGTTCACAGATGGACTCTTCTTTCCCTTCTCAATTTCTTTACCTTTTTTCACAAAACCTCCTGGGATTTCATTACCTCACTGCTAAGCTGGGGTGAATAAAGACTTCAGGACATGTAAAATCATATAAGTCATCTGTTCATGCATAATATTTTTCAGCACTTAGTAATGACTTTTTCTTTACTTATTTAGTAAACAATGGAAATGTAAGCAATCACCAATGAATTTAACTGTGGGAATGACAGTCCTTGTGATAAGCTTTATTTTTAATGAACATCATTCCACCTCACCCCTAAATTATTTTCTTCAGAATATTTTATAGGAACTACTAGTCCTTTAAAAACCTGGAAAGCTTAAGAAGCCACTGAAATCTGTAATTGAAATGCAAATGGAAAGCCCCTGGCACATCAAATCAATTTTGCTCTTAATAAGAAATGGAAATGGAATGTGACATGGAAAAGTCCTGCTGCCCTACAAAAAAGCAAGACATTTAAAGTGGTCTGATGCAAAACAGAATTCACACTTTTAAATCACTCCATTACCAAGTGATAATGTGATACAATTAATAGGCCACTCATTGGTTACAGAAGCCATTTTCTTCAAGGTACATATCTCCCTTAAGACCATAAAACAAGCATTTCCAAGCTCATGTCTGCAGTGTCCAGCTTCATTGTATTTACAACTGCTCCAAACAAATTCACTGCAGGGTGTCAGCTTTGTGTCTCATTGCCCTGGTTTTACCCTGGTAATGGGATACTTGGGCCAGAGATAACTTCATTGTGCCTGGATTCATTATCAATGCCCGACTCTCATGATCATGTTTCAGTGTTTGATCCAAAGATCATGGAAGTTAATGGAAAGAATCACCTTGACTTCCGTCCATTATTAGGGTGGGGAAGAGCAAGGAGGACTAAAATATTTGGAACTGAATGATTCATGTAATCAATAAATAGATGGCACTACCATAGTCAAACAAGGTATTCTCCTGAAAAGTTTTAAAGAGAACTTAACTATCTTATCCAAAACTTCCCTGGATAGAAAGTTTTGAACCAGACATAATTTTTTATATGTTTTGTTTTTTTCAAGAGCCATTCTGTCCAATTTTATTTGACCTAACCTGACTTAAACTGATCTATTTTTTCATCCAAAGCACAAACACAAAGCTAGACAGTGATACAGATTTTCCGATGCTTCCAATCAGAGCACAGATTTTTCACTTCCAATAAAATAGGAAAACAATCATTTAACAAACAAGGAATATTTTTGATTGCAAAAGTGCCTTCTGCTCTATTGATGCAAGAATCAGGAGATTGTGAGGGTGAGTCATGGCTGCAAGGACTGTGTGTAGTAGAGCAGGACTGGTACAGCCATCCTGGCATTTGAAAGCTGTCATGGGATCAACCCAGCAAAGTCCTTCCAGTTTCTGTCCTCTGCCCCTAATTCTGCATTGGTCAGATGTGATGTTCTTCCCCCACACGCCCTGATGGCCCCTCTGCCTGATGTGCAAAGCATCTTCTCTCAATTCTCCATGAAAAAACACCTTGAGTGGCAGCAGGTAGGGTTATACTGTGATGCATTTCAGATATATTTATGTCTGGAAAAGAATAAAATCTCGGTAAAGTGCTATTTAAGATGCTGAAAGCTGGCTGGCATGTGTGACCTTGATGCATAAAATGCCATCTTCACTTTTCCATTTTCCTCCCTTAGAAGAGAATAACTGCATTAGTGGGAGATTTCAATACAAGCACAACGTGCTCCACTGACATGAACAGAAATACTCTGGTGATTTCAGTGGTTTTTGGATAACACTTGGAACTCCTAATTCTGCACGATGCTGAATACCCTCTGCTGTAGTTAACTTGGGTTACACTTCCCATGAGGAGTCTGTTAAGCGCCACAGCTTCTAGAACATCGAACATCAGAAAGGGTTGCAGGGTGTTGCAGAGGAAGGTATGACTGCAGGACTGGTAGCCACATGCCTGACTGACCCATGAAAACAAGCTGGCATGGATTTTTAGATTTCTGTACGTACTGCGGGTGTGTATTCAGTTGATCAGCATAAGCTGAAACTCTGGCTGTTGCCCTGAATCCAGTGAGATGAGGCAAAGCTAACACAGCTGCTTTTTTCCAGGTGTGATTGTGCCTTTCCTCATGGCACAGGCATGTTTTAACTCTGTCTTTTGCTTCTTTCCCAGGCAGCACAGAAACAATCATTATGTACTGGTCCTGACTCATACTGATTTCTTAATTGAAGGTTTGGTATATCAAGTTTATTTGTATAAATTGCATAAAAGGGTTATGCTGCAGAAGAGGAGAAAGAAGGGACTGAAAATGACACTGTTTCAATCCTGCTATGTGAGCAGTATTCTTATCTGGTAAAAGACTGTTTATTATGAACTGTGCTGCATATGTTTGTCCCCTCTTAGTACTCATTCAACAAGCTAAATATCTTGCTGTGAGTTAAATGCAATGTCAGATCATGCTGTCTCTCAAGGGAAATATATAAATAGGTGGTTATTTCACTGGAAAAAAAAAATTATTCCCGGTCCCAGGCCATTAGGGAAATACCAGAGAAAGTTATATGGCGTAAAAAATATAGGAGCTGGGTTTGCAAGCCAGTGTTCAATCACTGCAGCCTTGAACAGCAGGTTAAAGTCAGAGAAAGCAGTAAATTGATCCATGGCTCTTTAACTAGTTGAGCCAGAAGCATGGATCTTGTGCCAAGAAATAATTTAAAGATGAGGAAATTAATTTCCAAAGCTTATTCAAAGATAAATATGAAAAAAGGACTACATATAGAGACTCCAGTCCTCATAGATGGACAGCTATGCATGTGACTCTGGGATCTGCAGGTGTGAGAGAGGACCCATGCACTCTGCTGAGTAAGAATGCTCGTCATCAGTCAGTGCAGCATCCCAGCATGGCTCTGACTTCACACATCTTCATGATCCTGGGTAGACAGACCACGAAACAGAGATTTTTGGAAAGGGTAAATCACTCCCATTCCCAAAACAACCCTTAGCTGAAGTATGTGCGAATAAGCAATATGAAGGCTTCTGTCCCTGTGAATAAACCCTCTAAACTGATCTAAAGCAGATCACATGCAAAGGAAGAGTAAAGCAGAATTTAGCCCATCAGAATAGCTGGTCCACTTATATTCTTGAGTGTACTGTTCCTTTCTGGAAATAAAACTTTAAGGTAGCTCTTCCTCTGTGTTTCGGGGGGAGAGCTTGCACCTTCCTGTCCTAGACAGGGAGGCAACTTTCAACAGCTTTTATTTCAAATAGAAAACACTGCTGATTTTAAGTTTCAAAACAGAAGTCCACCCTTGGTCCAACTCACATCTCACTTCTGCAAGCTTGAAATACAGGTGATGTATAGCTTGGAGATCAATCTGGAAGAGGAATAAAAAAAAGAGGAATAAAAGTGTGCTTGCCCATAAAGAGAAGATCTAAAAATAAAAAACACAGAAGAAAAGGACCTGGAGACCTGCTTTGCAGTCACGGGATTATGTATTTACCCCACAGAACCTCTGAATGGCTCAGGTTGGCAGATATCTCTGAAGACCATCCTGTCCAACCCCCCTGCTCAAAGCACAGTCAGTGAGAGCAGGTTGCTCATAGTCATCTACAGTCAAATTTTTAGTATCTCCAAGGATGGAGAGTCTGCAACCTCTCTGTTCCGATGTTTGACCACCCTCTGTTCCAGTGTTTGAAAACTACCTCCAGAATCATCACATCTGGTTCCTACATCATATAATATCCTTCGTCAACTGGTAGAAACCCAGTTTGGCTTCATACAGATCTATTTTCACTACCAAGCTGCTCTACTGCTTCTGATGGCTAGAAACCTTCTTGGTATTTCCAAGTTGAACATATTCTTAACCCATTTGCTATTGTGCTAGCACTGCTGCTAGTTTACACAGGTCATCCTGCTCTCTGGCACCTAGTTCAGTTGTGCTACAGAGAGCTGCCATGTCCCTCCTCACTATCCTTACGTCTGACATCCCTTGCTGCCTCCAGGCCCAGGAGACTGCTGGCCTTAGAGCAGTTTAGAGTAACCTCGAGGTTGGACTATACATCCTGGCACACAGCCTCGTACCTGGGGGCTCCAACACAAAATTGCCTCATCAAGATCAGACTTAGCTCTCCTCACACTCCCTTCTGCCTCCCAGATGAAGATCATAATTCATGCACTCCTCGACCACAAAGGCTAAGCCCTTGGTATGTATTTAAATCAATATTTTTACAAGTTTGCTTTGGTCTAAGTGTGTTTTTTTAAATTTTCTTTTTTTTAATGAAATATTTCCCTGTTGCTCCCAACAACTACAGCTATGCTGGAATCACTTTGCAGTAAGTCTGAATATTGGTGCTATGTATGAATAAAGGTTTTTCAGAAAAATAAAAATCTACTTATTTATCTAAGGCTCATCAAAAGAAGCAATCTCAGCACTAGCTTCATAAGCACACACAGAGAAAATGTAATTATTTCTCTGGCCATACTTAGAAAATCCTGCAAACCTGCAGCTGAAATGCAGTGCAAAGTCTGAGCACAGAAACAAAGACAGGGCTGCAATAACCGCCAAACACCAGCAAGGGGAGATGAGGCTACTCCAAAGCACTTTCATACTGTTTTCCACCCACTGACAAGGTCAAGTATTGTTTCCTTGCTTTCCTCTACAAAAACCAAAACCTATGGTTTGCACAAAGACTGCGTCTTGCACAAGCATCTGACAGCAGTTTGATTGTAGCTAATTAGCAAGGAGAATAAGTTTTGCCTCCCATATTTCTGGGATCCTGATTCTGTTTCTGAGTGGAAAGCAAGCTTGTCCGGTCTCATATTTGGAGGGTAACACAAAAACGGTGTTTCCCCATACACCCTTACCACCCATGCAGCACCTGCAGAAGAGAGATGCTGTTCCTCCTGCATGCTGAGAACATTTATATTGCACACAGTAGAACACTGTGTCTTATACCTGTAATTCTCTGCAAATGATGAGGGGTCTTAGAGCATGTTCACAGCCATGCACAACAGTGCAAGCCTGTGCCACTAAAACACTGTCCCTCCATGGGGAGCAGACCCATTGGACTCCCACAGGGACAGAGCATAGACAGCCCCACCTCCTGGCCCTGCACCTCCACCAACTAGCCAGGAGTGTAAAAGAGGTACGGTGAGTCTACAATCGTGTCCATCACCAGTGCAAAGCTCAGTCTGTCATACGCCCGAGCATACGCATGAGAAAAGCACTACAAGGCAGAAAAATACCCAATGAAACCTTTGTAACATGCCATAGGCTTCTTTGGGTCAAGCAACACCGAAGTGACTAGGTTGTAGGTCAGCTTCTGTCCCATTGCTGCACACTGCTGGGTTAACCAGGTAAGAAGACATCACCTGCTAGTGATGCATCTTCTCTTTATCTCTGACTGACACTAAGTCATATAAGCCATAACCTTTTACAGGTTCAGCCTAGCCACAATTCACACTGCTCTGTGTCATCCAACTCTGATACCACAAAACAAGCATTAACAAACTAACTACAGATAAGCTCAGGGCCATCTACAGTAAGGTTTTTAATATGCCCAAGGATGGAGACCCTGCAACCTCTCTGTTCCAATGTTTGTGATCCCTCCATAGAGTTTATTCTGTAATAGTTGATTAAGGTTTCAGTATTTTTGCCCTCACTAATCACTTATGAGGCTTGCAGGCACAGTGAGGCCTGAATGACTTGAGGACAGCCACACAGGGGGCTGGAAGTAGCAAGTGGTCTTGTATACAGAACCTTGACCTTTATGTGCTAATCAAAGGATCCAGCTTTGGGTCAATCACTCATATCAGAATTGCACTGCAAAAATATCTGATTACATGATAGCTTCCACAATCTTTGTTATTTGATCGGTGCTGATTGTGTACATTATTGCAAGACAAAAAAAGCAATCAGTCAATGTTATACCTTTGTTCTCTTGCTCACACTGGTATCACTTCATCTGTCTTTCTCAGTGCTTTCATGACCCTCATAACAATAGCATGTGAGCATCTCATAATGTTTAATGTACATGTCTTACAACAGTCCAGCGAGGTGTGACAATATTATTACTCCCATTAGAAGACTAAGCACCAAGCAACGAAATTTTATATTCACTGAAACTGTTTAAAGCCTTACCCCCGATAGCTGATTCCCAGGGATAACAAATAAAACACCAGGAAAGTGACATCAGTGGTACTTACTTTCTCAAGCAGAAGTTAGGTGCCTGAGTACACTTGTGGTTGTAGACGGACATAACTTCTCCAGGCCTCAGCATGAGGTCTCTGTGAGAGCCAGCATTCAGTCCAATGCCACATTCTAGGTCAATGTCTTCTATACCAAATTATCCTTGGAAAGCAGGGTTACCAGAATGCTCCAGTGTGAAGGGGAGGAGAGTAGGCATGGGAATTGCTATACTTTCAGTGACACTCATGGCTAGAGCAGCATGAATTTTGTCAGTGATTTTAGTTGAAGACTGTCAATCTCTTTTTGCCCAGCTGGCATTCCCACTTGTGTGAAATCTTGGGGTAACAGAGGCAATTTCAGTATTGTCAGCAATTGTCACCATTATTTTAGAAAGGCTCTTCCCATTCTCTTGGGAGCCATACAGTGTCATGCTGTACTTGCAATGTTGTCACCTTGCTGCCTCACTCGTCAGAGACCATTTGGTTTCAGATGTGAAGCAATTATCCAGACTGAGCATCAGGGCACTAGGGCATGGGAGGCAGTGAGCAGGTTCAGCAAGTCAGACCTGAAACAGGAGTACAGCTCCTCATTCCTATAAATGAAAGGCAGCAGAGTACCCATCTAATGGGACACCAGAGATGCCTTATCCCCCAGCTAAGCACTATTATCATGGTTCGCATAAAGTGGCATGGTGGAGTAGCCTAGTGTCTGGCTCAATTTTCTGTATGACATCCATTGTAATAGTAACTGAGAAGCCTTATGATATTTCATGTATTTTTCCATATAGCAGCCAGGTAAAGAGGTTTTGTTTTACCCTCTTTTTATAGAAAGGAGCACTGAGTACAAAGTATGGCCCCAGCAATAGATTCGATACACGTATTTTTTTTAATCAGACACTTATAATAAGGCATGACGTGTTTTACTTAATGAAAACCTACCCTGTTCTCCAGGTGGAAAATACATTAAGATTTATGATTGAATGCAATGCCAGTAATGTGAGAAGCATGGAAATACCTTAGTTGGATAGATGTTGGAAGAGTCTCCTTTCCAGCTATGCTATTTCCAGGAATGCTATTAGTAGAGTCCATACTAAGGCCATCAAAGCCAGACCCTAATCAACCTCTGGTTGAATGAAGACAGTAGCTTGCCTAGGACAGAAGTAAAATTTTCCATAAATTGGATAATTGTTCCAAAAACATCCAACATACCCAGACTCGTACTGCATCTCAGCAGATCCAGACAACCTCTCATCCATTTGCAGTTGGAGATAAAAAGTCCAAAAGCATAGCATCAGGTATTTTGAATTCTCCTTGCTGAATGAAGGCAAATTCTTAGTTATTAAATATTTATTAGATATCTAGTCCAGATCACACATCTGGCCTGAACATTTCACTTAAAGCTAACCTTCAATATTGTAGAAATGCTTAGGTCCTTTTGATGGAGCTGTATTGTTTAAGGTGATAAAATGTGAGCAAAAGATGTAATTAATGGGCAGGTTGGTTACATGAATATTTCTCCCTGAAGTATTATGGTGACATTTCTTCTCTTAATGCCTGAGTGATTTTGTTGAAGTAGTTGACTATTGTCTTACACACTAATTTGAGGCTTGAGGGGTAAAAGAAATGTTAAAAAATTAAATCAATTTCCCATTCAGGACCCAAAAGCTTTCTGCAGCAATCTTATCTACTCTCTGAGGGCTCTACAATATGCTGAGAAAAAAACATTTTGTGGGAGTCTCTGGTTTAAGTACAGGCAGCACTCCACTGAGTTTTTCAGGTCTTATAAAGAACAAAACAGATTATAAATAGAGACAGAAAAGTTCTGGATGATTATTCCAGGACTATCACTAATCAATTCCACACACATAAGATATAAGCAGCACACCAAGCTGGTGCATGTATATAGTATAGCCCTAATTAACTGCATGTGTGAATTTTAGATTACTGAAAAATTATGTGCTGTTAATTTAATAAATCTTCATCAATGTTGCAGGTAGCAGCAACCACCAGAGGAGCCATTACAAATTGACCCTTTTCAAATCCTCATAATCCTGCACTGGAGACCCTAATTGGGCTCATTAAAAGTAAACATTGATTGACAGGACCACTGGGATCCTTAAAAGGCCACGCACTTGAAAAATAGCCAGTTGTTTGTTGCTTCTGATGTGATCCACAAAACCAGCAGGAAAAGCTGACAGCAAGTACTGCATAAGGTAGCCAGGAAGGGTGTGGAGTTACATTTGCACATAAAAGGTCTTAAATAAGGAACATTTACACATCCAGGTCACATTCGCTTGCATGTGGATGGTGGGGAATGTACACTGAAAATAAAGATGGAGATAAGGAAATTAAGGACCTTTGAACAGTGATTTATTCTTATTAAGACTGGAGCTGTTTCTTCCCTGTTCTACGTTTTGTAAGTCATTAGCAACTGTGCAAAATGAGCATAGAGAAACATGGGTAGATCAATAATGTATTACATAGGCATCAGTAATTACATAGCAGTGGGATTTGGGCCTTGGGACTTTACAATTATTTGGTTTAGACATCATTTGGGAAATCATGTTTTGGTCTAACATTACATATTTTGCCCAGTGTGAGCCAGTGCTATGGAGGTAATCAAATACTACGGCTCTTTCTGAGCTTAAAAAAAAAATCAATCAATCTCTAAATCTCCATTTTGACTCCAAGCCAAAAGAATTTTTATTGTCTTATTCCATAGCTTAAACATCATCTGGCTGGAACACTTGTGTCATTGTGAATTCTCAAACATTGCCCTGGACACCTAATTCAATGCACACTTTTCAGTGTGTAATTTGCCTGCTTTAAAGTCAGTCTCCATTATTTTTTTCCATAGAAAGTGCAAACTTCTTCAATCTTTCTATCTTCCAGAACTACACAGGCACGTGTGCATTTTAATAACATCTAAAAACCCTACTGCACATCAGGTGAGGTCCAGTATCAGTCTACATAAGTGTTCCTAATATACGAAAAATGGACAATAGTGTGACCTAGTGAAGATCTCTCAGAACAACATCAGATAAGCTGAGTTACCTCACAGTTGCCATGATCAGTGAGAGCACACATGAATGGTCATGCCGGACCTGCAGTCACTTGCTCAACTGCCAGCGTTGCATAGCTTGTCTGAGCCCTTTGTTTCATCTGTTGCCTTTATTTCTTCTGCTGTAAAAATCTCTTGGATGTCTAGGAGTCACAGGAGGTTGTCGCACTTTGTCCTCTCACTGTTTCCTCTGGTTTATCGCAGATGCATGAAGCCCAAATGCAGAGACGTTCCCATGTGGGGATATAACAGCTCTGCCTTCTGCAGGACACAGGGCAAACACTTCTGAACAGGCTATAGCGGAAGCCTGGGAGACATTTTATGTTTTATTGCAGCTTGACTGTGGTAAAGAAGTGGAAGTGCCAGAAATTATTAGTGTGTCACTGGTTAAAATGATTGTGATGTGAAGGGACTGAGGTTGCCAAAACCAAACTAACAAGAAAGTGTCTCTGAAGGCACTTCTAGTGCATCACTTTGACATATGTGCAGCTCTTCATTAACTGTAAGTAGCAGGGAAGAGCAGGATCCTCTGCCACAACCTCCCTGGCCTGGGACCACGAGCAGATTTGGGACGGACTGATCAAACACTGTATTCAAAACCAGCTGTCTTGGTCAGATCAGAGATATTTCTGGCAGTCTGCCACTGCACCATTGCAAACAGAAGGGATGAGGTTGAACATGCAATAACACATCTTTTGCAGTGTTAGACCTTAGCAGGACCCAGGCAAAGTGGATATCAGTGACCCTGTGGCCTTCAGCATGAGAATCCAGACTATCCTACTGCCAGAAGGTCTGCACACTCACTGGAAAATATCTGGACACTCACATATTGCAAGCCCAGACAGTCTTGCCAGGAGCTGACAGAGACTCACCACAGGCACCTACCAGAGGTCTAGTATTCCTTGGCTCCCTTTGCTGACAATGGAGAAGAAAAGATTTTTTCTGTAGACAGTTCAATTCACCTTCTGAATTCAACCCTTTCCTCCCATGCTTGCATGGGGAGCACCAGGAGAAGAAATTTCCACCTTGAGCATGCAGAAGTGCTCCTCCATTCCTGCTTTCTCCCAGGGATCACCGCTCTCCAAGGGATCCTGTTCCCCGCCATCATACACTTTGACTTACCTCTTTTTACCACTTAGTCTAAGAGCTTTGGGACTGTGAGCTGTGTTTTACAAGGGCACCTCTGTATTTCTACTGTCCATCCTTGTGCTGTTTTCCATACCTTTGGTTTCTTTGTTTCTTATGCCTATGCTAAATGGAGAGCGCCTTAACTGTCTGCTCCAGCAGATTATAATCCTCCCCACTAGCAATTAGAGGTTGGTTACTCATCATATTCAAGTCCACATTTTAGCTGTGTATTTAAAAGTCAGTTTTCCTCCTAGTCTTTTTGAGATCATATTTACTCTAGTCTGGATTAGAAACAGAAATTTTGCATAAATCACTTTAAGAATTTGTTAGTGTTATCCTCTAACAGACAATGCCTTCTTTAACTACAAAAAGGAAAACTAGCTTTTCCATTAACTTTTTCAGTTGTGCCATTATTCTGCTTTATGATCATACTCAAGTTAATGTTTAGATAAGTTGGTCTGAATTAGCACCTTTCATTGCATTTAACAGAGCTACTTTCATTTGTAGCTGAGGCCAGATGAGGATCTACTAATTTGCTTCTCAGAAGTCCACCTCTTACTTTAAGCATATGAACTACCCCTCATTTTCCATATAGCTCTTTGTTAGAAGAAAGGCCACCATATGAACACAGCCCCTCATTACAGTCTGTGTGATACAATAGATGGTATTTGCAAAGTTAAGGGGACAATATAAGCGCCAAAAGTTTAGGACAAGGCACAATCAATACATGAGAAATGCATACAGTTTAGCTCCAAATTTAGCGGTGAGAAGAATCTGTTACATATCAGAGATAAAAAGAAATCACAAAAATAATGAAACAAATTGCATAATACTGGACTTTTAAATATTCTTACCTTATCAGTAGCCCAAAGTAAATAATATTAAGAGTTGACTATATGTGTCTTTCTGTAAATGAAAAGCATATGGTTTAAAGGAAACCATAGTCACTTACAGTTATTAAGTTTATGTAAATAAAGAAAACAGATCCAGTGGAGTCTTCAGAGCAAATTTCTCTAAGAATAAAGTGGGCCACAAATGGTTCAGTAATTCCCAAGGAGCTGGTTGGGGCTGATTGTGCTATTTAAGCTATGTGTCTCGTAGGTTACTAATGTGAGCAACAGTCTGCCTGCTGCATTTTAAATTACCAGCCACTGCCAGGCCATTGTTTTATGTGATTCCTCCTATGAATAGATATATTTATTCATAAATAGCTGGCTGTTCAGTGAGCCTCCCTCTGCTTTGTGGAACTAACTAAACAGTATATTTCTTTAGTCAATTGCACCGTATGTGTCCTGTACAAGCTTCTGTGAGCTTCATTCAGACAGGCCAGCAGTGGTTCACTATCAACCTGTGAAGTCTGAAAGAGGGTCAAAAATCAGTTGCTCACCAGACCTCTGTCAAGTGTAGAAGTACTGCAGGGGTGTTTGAAGAAGGAGGAGGGATAGCAGATAGCATTCCATCATGAGACATGCTCCTTTCCAGGCTGAGGGCTCTGGTTAAAAACTGCTGGAGGGGCATGGCTTGGTTTGCCATAGGCTAGTGTCACAGTGATGGCACCAGTACAGTCTAAAGCCAACTGTATGCTGTAAAATGCTGTTATCTGAGGTAATTTCCTGCACTACAGAACTTGCTGACTTCATTAAAAAAAAAAAAAAAAAAAGAAGAGACCTTCAGCAAATGAACATTTCCAGTGAAGGAACAGATGTGCTGCAGAGGTGACCTGGTGGCTCATCACAAACACCACCGTTACTGTGCATATTTAAGCCAGCAACAAGTGACCTGCATGGTGTTAGTGCTGTAGGCAGCAGTGGTGTCAATGAAGTATGAACACTGGGGTAGAGGATTTGACCATGGTCAATCTCTGAGCAAGGGCAATGAACACCATATAGAGACCAAGGACCAGGAGCAATGCCAGGGTGTCAAAGAGTGAGAGGCCACTTCTCCATTACATAACCCACCAGGCAAGGGGATAAAGGCAAGAAAGAGAATCCATACCTCTTTTAATATCAAGTGCTATAACTATTGGGAGGACTGGAAGCTGAGGAAGGAGTCATAGTAGTGACAGGATACTGCCAACTGATGTTTGCAATGCTGTGACACCACGACCAACTCTGAAAATTTCATCATGCCACACCATCCTCAGCCATGAGATCATAGCAGGAGAAGAAGTTCAGATAAATAACCTCACAGCCTGCGCTGAAAAAAAAACCCAGGGATATCACAGGGCAAGTAAGAGTAAGGATTAATTATTATTTTTATTCTCTTTCACTTGCATCCTGCATTTGAACAACAGGTGAAGGCTTTGTAAGATGAAGACTTCAGCATACAATGAATTTCTGAATTCACTTTATGCTGAGCATACTGTGCTGAGCAGAGTTATTACCTCTGTGCCTGCAGCAAAATAGCCCCTTGGGATGTTTGACAGGATATAATGTCTGACTTGATGATGAAAACAAAAGAAGTCCTCTCCATGGCAGATTTAGTCTCTTGAATTTACTGATAATGCACTCTCCTCCTATATATCAAAATTCCACTTCACCCACTCAGATGTCTGTTCTGTACACTGCTGACATACATGGAAATGCAAACCTCCCATAAAAGTAGAAGAAAATGTAAGTGATGTTCTGATAAACAAAGAGAGACTTCAAAAGAGGGGAAAAAGCCTTGGTTTGCATTTAAAATTAAGTCTCTGAACACACAGTTACAGAGAGAAAGAGATCTGTACAGAGGTGCCAATGCAAGGCACATGCAGCTCACCTGGGTAGTTCTCCACCAAGACTTAAATACAGGGGTTAGTTTGCACTTCCGTAAATCCTCCTTGCCCTTCCCCTTAAAGCCCAACAAACTTATCACAGTGAACTTGCATTCAGTGAAAGGTCTCACTAAATAGATCTTCCACTGCCATGCCTCCCAGCAATACATATTAAAATGTCATTCTGGCCTCCAGGAAAATAATATTTCTCTGCCTGAGTGTAGGGCTAGTGTGATCCAGCTGGCTGAGTGGAGGCATCTGCACCAGAGCTAGTTCTGCATGCTACATGGAGAGGAACAGGCACCTACAGGGGTAGGACTCATCTGCTGCTGATGTAGACATTTAAATTAGGGTGGATGAATTGTCCCTCAAAGCACTTTTTTGTCTCCCTTGGTTGTAGTAGGAGCCTGGAGCGAGGTACTGAGGTGGGGTATCTGCAGGGCAGCAAATATCAGAGAAGCGAATTCTGACTTTTCAGTTAGTGAGAGAAACTCTTTTCTGGGGTGGAGGAAATCTTACACAGAGTGAAAGTGCTTATGCTTTTACTCAATCCGGATGAGCATGGATTTGCTGTTGATTATTGCCAGGTGGCTGACATAAAGAGGAGATGAAATGAAGCTGAACCTTTTGCAGTTTTTCCAGTTTAGGCTGGTGAGCATGGCAAGGAGCAGGAGAGGAAGGAAGCGGATGCTGCATTTGCAGAATGATAGCCTATGTGTGATAATGATAGTGGGGAATAAGACACAAGTCCTGGTCCACGCTCAGTTCCCTATGTGGCAGAGCACTTGAACCCCAGAGCCTACAGTGCCCAAGGCAGCTGAATCCAGTGGGCACCCAGCAATGAAACCACAGGCACCAGCCCCTTACGCCAGTCTGGTCCCACTCATAAGGGGATCCAGCCTCAGTATCTTCTCAGCCACATAAAACGCAGATATCTGAGCTGTGGTGGCCACCCTGGCTCCCTGGAGAAAGCCTGTCAGGGAGCTATTAGTTCATCTGTTTCACAGCTCTTAGGATAGGATTACTGCTCTCTATGACTGCCTACACCTTTCCTGGCTGCTTATTCACTCTATTTACTAAGAGGATAAATTCCTCTAAGTGAAATTCAGTAAAACACTGAGAGCACTTTAAGTGTACGTAGCTGCTCAAAGCAGATAGAGGGTAAATTTAGCCCATTAGCCTACAACATGACAGTTCTTGCTTGTCAGGGAACCCCTCTGTTCCTCCTTCTCATCCCAGCCCTTACAGGGCCTCAGGGAGCTGACAGGGCTCCACAGTGCTCAGTGACGGGATTCTGGAGCTGGAAGCCCAGGCAAACAACATGAACTGAAGGAAACCAGGCTGTGTTAATTTATCCTGGATCCTCGGCTCTCCCTAAATCTGCAGTCTGTTACAGTCAGCCACAGCCTGCCTGTGTGTTCATCAGTATCAAATCCAAATGAAATATTGACAGAAGAGCCAAGTTTCATGCACTACACTAATTCAAGACATAGCCTGGGTGAAGGGATGTCAAATTAAACTATCTCCTTTCTGTAGCTCCCCATTTCACCTGGGTCTCCCATTCCAGAGGCGAACGGGAGCACAGCCGGCCTTCCATAACACAGGACAAATATACGTGGGCCAGAGCAATATGTGGACCCAGGCTGCAGGCCAGGCACAGCCAAAATACAAAACCCCCATCCTCTCCATGCACTTGCTTTGCGTGGGCAAAGAACTGACGTGTGTGACAGATGTGAGCTGCAAAGGCAGGGCAGTGCTGTGGTGAGGGTCAGTGCTATTTTGATGACTGCATGATGCTCTAATTATAGTGTTGGGAAGGCTGGAAGCTGACAGATTTGATACGGGAATAATGTGACATGGGACCTGCAAAATAAAGACACTTGTTTTGCTCTTGGTTGCTTAACTCAAGGACAAATCCTCTGAGGAAGGAAAAGTAACTTTAAGGTTATAATTGACTCCCGGGAATTCTGAACATATATATAATTAGACGCAGAAAAAAATCAAGGTATCCTTGTGTTTACTTCACAGGCTCCATCTCCTATGCTTTTGGCACTATGGCTCTTCAGCTGAGCTTCAGACAGTTGACTGAGCTGTCAAATATTCTTCACCAGGATAAACAGCTGAGGAAGCCCTGCAGCTCACTCAAGCACAGTGCCTCTGGTGGGTGTTGTTCTTTGAGGGTGTTCAGGCAAGTACATGGCTTTATATATATATTGCAATACTCCTCTCTGCTATCTGCTCCATAAACTTGTCTGCCTCGTTGCAAAACTTTTACAGGGTTGTTCTACAGTGTTAAAGGATTTATATCATATTACAGAATCATATCATAGAATGGTTTTGGTTGAAAGGGACCTTGATGATCATCTAGTTCCAACACCCCTGCCATGGGCATGGACACCTTCCACTATACCAGGTTTTTGAAACCCCATCCAACCTGGCCTTGAACACTGTCAGGGATGGGAGTGTTCACATCCACAGTCACAACTTCTCTTGGGCAACAAAGAACTTCTTCCTAATATCTAATCTGAATCTACCCTCTTTCAGTGTAAAGCAATTCCCTATCACCACATGCTCTTGCAAAAGGCCCCTCTCCAAGTTTCTGGTAGGCCCCCTTAAGTACTGGAAGATTGCCATAAGGTCTCCCCAGAGCCTTCTCTTCTCCTGGCTGGACAGCCCCAAATCTTTTAGCCTGTCTTCATAAGAGAGGTGCTCCAGCCTTCTGAACATCTTTGTGGTCTCCTCTGGACTTGCTCCAACAGGTCCATGACCCTCTTCTGTTTGGGGTCCCAGAGCTGGATGCAGTACTGCAGGGGAAGTTCTCATGACAGCAGAGCAAAGGGGCAGGATCACCTCCTTCACCTGTTGGTCATGCTCCTTTTGATGTAGCTCAGGACACGGCTGGCTTTCTGGGCTGTGAGTACACACTGCTGGGTCATGTTGAGTCATGTTTTGCTGCTCATCGACCAGCACCCCCAAGTTCTTCTCAGGGCTGCTCTCAATCCAGTCTCCACCTAGCCTGTGTTTGTGCTTGGGATTGCCCCAGCCCAGGTGCAGGACCTTGCACTTGGCCTTGAACTTCATGGGATTCACACAGGCCCAGCTCTCAAGCCTGTCAAGATGCCATCGGCGAACTTGCAGCATTTCTCAGTTTCTATGGTCTGATTATTCTTTGTGTGTTCTCCCTCAATAGTTGTGAGCTTCACAGTCTAAAGAAGCCTTTGGTTGTAGCATCTCAGAACAGTCACTTGCCCCTGGAAGAGGGTATTTTGCAGGAGGTGGGATGATGAATCACTTGACCCTAGGACTCAGCTCTGCTGCTGGCTTTGGATGAGTCACTTTGCAACCTGATGCCTCAGTTTCCCCTTGTGATAGATGGTAAAAGCAGCACAGAGCCAGTTGGGGGAGACACTCTCAGAGACTTTGATGAACACAGTGATCAGAAATAGGAAATGGCTTCCTCAATATCACTAGTGATCCACCTCCTGGAACTGCTGTCCACTCCTTGCTTTCCTCAGCTTTCTGCATGTCTTACTGGTCCGGGGTCTACCTAACTGCTTTAGAGATCCCCTTGCCCTAATGGCACACTTCCACCTCTCCTGTGCTTCAGCAGCCTCTCCTCCAACTAACTTTCTTCAGAAGCTCAGTGGAGAGTATTACCTTCATTTTCTATCTTTCCCCCCCTGGAAATTCTTCCCCCTAAATACTCTCTGCTGTCCTCAGTTTAGGCATTCTGGCATGCTCTCCCCTCCTCTTGCCTGTTCCCACCACAGTGGTCAAGGCCCTGCCTGCTCCTCCTGGGCAGCTGCAAGCCCAGTGACACCAAAGGGCTGTCTACACCTTCAATGCATCAAGTGTCAGATCAATCAGTGATTTTCCTCAGCTATTCCCACCTAGGAGGCAGGGTGTTTAATCCTCATTTCTTCTGCAGTTATGCAAAGATAAGACATGCACCATGCACTGTGGTGATAGGAAAGATTTTGGAAACAGTATCTTGTGTAATGTCAGAGCATTGCAGAAATATTAAAACCACATTTGGTCTATTTAATACTATTCCTCAACTAGGGATTAATCACCTACAATCAGAGACACTGCAAACAATATACTGTAAACACAGCTAAAATCAAATACACTAATACCCTTTAATTTTATCCAAGATTGGATTTAGCCAAATCCAGGGCAAACTTATCCCAGATGTAACTGCAGGAACAGCAGTAAACATTGCCTCAAAGAGTAATTCAGACCATTTTCTCTTTCTTACTGACAAACAATTTATGGAAATCATGAAACTGCTGATGCAAGCACAAATATGAGAGGTGGTGCAAATGCACAGCAATGCCCTCTCAGTGGTCACCATGGCTATTGTGCTTTGTTCCTCTCTTTTTATAAATTATTAAACATATTGACCATAGTTACATGTTTTGAAATCAAGAAGACAAAGAATCCATTTTTATTACTTTATTAACCTTTTTCACTTAATCTGGTAATAAAACTACTCAACTGTGTGGTGAAATCTCTATTAAAATTTGCCTTAGCTCCTGAAGCCACACAGGCAAATGCTCTAACAGTTATCTTAAGTTGGTTTCCTAGTGAAAGCTTTACTCTGTTAAAGCTTTACTCTGTTATCAGATTCTGTTATGCATTACATAAATCCCTGTGTTACAGCCTGCATCGTTTCAGGAAGTAGTTTGAAAGCTTTTGGGCTCTTCCAATGATTGCTTCGCTTTTCTTTCACAGCAATTACAGTCCCTTCATTTAATTTCAATGGAAACTTTAGTGTTTTAGACCTTACCCATGTAGCTGAATGCTCATCTCTGGATCTTATTTCCAGTCCTCAGGAGGACCGGTTTTGATGACCTAGTCTGATTACAGCATCTTTGACAGCTTTAAAGGAATTTGCTTGGGGGAGGGAGACAGCTGCTGCTCTGATGAAGGATATTCTGAGCAGGCCTTCCAAGCTAGACATGTCGGTATGAGATGCTGCCAACATTTTTCATCATGACCAACAGGTACGTCTAAAAAAATGCTTGTGTTCTTGCGTTCATAGCCCAGTGTCGAGAGAGCCTCTATCATAAAAATGCTTAACCTGCTTCTGTCAATACGCTAAGGCTTCCTGGCTTCTTTTCCTTTATGTTGTATATTCAGCCTCTCTGGAAACTGTGGGCCAAATCTTTAGTGTAAACTGGCATTGCTCCTTCAGTTTATATAGACTTCAGGGGAGGAGCAGTCTCTTTACCAGTATCTGTAGCTCTTCTACAGCCCTTTTCTTAAACAAGACTTATGAAAATAAGCATGTTATTTATGATCAATAATAACCATTATTAGAAGCTCCATTAAAATCTATTAGCAGACATTTTAAATTGTCTAAAAGCAGTAAAAAGGTAATACGACCACCTCTTCCTCTAGAGCCTCTTTTGCCATCAATTTTGAAAACAAGGTAGGCAACATTTCAAATCCTAAACAACCCATTTTGTCTCCAGAAAGGAGGTCTCACCTGCTTAATGTTTTTGTGTATCAGGAAAACTCTATGTTCCCTTCCCAATGCCATTCCTAAACCCAGGAATTAACCTTCATTTCGCTCATACAAAGCACCTAGAGTGAATGAGTCATTATTCAGACAGGAATGCTTTGCAGTAAAAGGTTTTGATGTGCGTCTGAATTTACAAAGTTCTATATGTACATTCTGGAGCAGCTATTTTACTTTTCTTGGAGCAAATAAAGCCAAGATTTCAGATAGGAAGGGTTTGGTTGCATGTGCCTAGGGTCAGAGCTACTACTTCATGGACTGTTGGGCAGAATCAAGATTTGGGGGAATTCATTTCCAAGACATCTTGGAATGAAAGCTGCTTGGTACACTGGAGCTCTAGCTTCTCCTGTCCAGGGCCAGGCCATATCCACCACTACACATTGCCCCAAAATCCAACTCTGAACTGACAAGTAAAGGTGACAACTATCAGCATCACTTCATCCAGATTCTCCAAATTCTTTTTCCTCCTCTGTATTGCTTAATTATGCTGCACATTCCCAGAGAAAAAGGAAGCAGTGCTATTTTACTGCCTTGCAGGTGTTTGTTTGATTTTTATCTGGTAAAGGCAAAGTTGCTGAAGGTGTCTTTTCTGAAATAGCAATGGCGAGCACAGAACAGATAGTGTATCATGGCCATGCAAACCCACCAGCCTTGATTAGCCTGGCACTTCCTTGTCTCCTCCAACACTGATCCTGATTCATATCAAATCCTCCTGAAAGACATGACAGAGTGGTGGCTCCAGAAGCCACCTTCTTATGTGTTAGTTTGAGGAAATCCACTCCTCTTACAGTCTCAGATGTGCTTTTTGTATGTGCTTGAACTGACGGATACGCTTTGCATCCAAGGAAAATTTGCAGGCTTCATGAAAGCATGTCTTTCTCAATATGCCCACCTGTCGGAAACAGAAGAGGCACCCAACACCTGGATCACCCATCACTCTCTGGTAGCAGCATTTGCTGCCACCATGCCAGGTAAAGTCACCCACCACATTCCAAAGGAATCAAGGCAGGAGGAGCAGGTGAGAAGCAGACATGGCTACTGGGCTTAGAAATGGGAATCAGGTGTTGTTGTGGAGAGATGGGTAGATGTGACAAAAATTCATTTAAAAAGAAGGAGTAACAAAGCAGGCAGATACTCTCTTCACTCGTTCTCTAAGCAGAGTATATTGTTCAGAAAGTTACATTCTGTGTCAGTGCATAGGGAATGACAAAATCCTGGAAATTCACCAGTTGTAATAAGTTAGTGATAGCAAACCAAGTAGTGGGAATGTGAGAAATGAAATTATTCAGCCTTTTGGCAGAAGCCAGTAGAGCCGTAACTCAACAGAGCAGTGTGCCAGCCTTACACAGTCAGACTGTGCCCCTCACAGTAACATTACTTTAACTAGAGGAAAATAGAAATTATTACTCTGGTCAGAAAAGAAATCTGATATCTGTGTTTTGGGATCATCAGTACCCTGCCCAAGTCTTTGTGTTTCATGTTATTTTACTTAACTAAAAAGCAAATGCCTTACACATGCACTAACAAATTTCCATTCACTGCAGTATTCTTTCAAGGATATAGGTAGAAAGGCAGCTTGAGCCAAATTTCCCCCACAGAGACAAGCTTTGCTTATTTAATGGAAATCTATCAGTCCATAGATGTGAGCTGCAGGGTGAAATCCTGCCTGGGTTCCACATACAGAACTCTTCATTGGAGTCAGTAGCATCCCTTGTTATGGAGTGGGTAACAACAGGTGTCCTTTTACTTTCTTTTAGAAATGTTTCACAGAAAAAGATTTGGAACAAAAACATGTCAGTCAAACAGAAGGCAAATTTTCAGTGAAGAAGTCTTATGGTATCTCTTGCTAATAACTTTTCTTTTTGGACTATTAAATATGTTCATCAAAGAAGCTGACACTATATCCCAGCTCTGGCACTATCTGTGTAGCAAGTGATAAAGCATGCCAAAAGCATGCCAAAAGCATGCCAAAAGTCAGGAAAAGGTGTTTCAGTTCTACAGCCTCAGGGGAGTCACAAAAGCAGGAGGTCTTCCTCCAGGAAGGAGGAGTGCTGGTGTCACTTTTCCATCATTTTAGAGCCTTTAGAACTGGAAAGAGCCTTTTGGCCTAGTATGTTCCAAAAGGGTTCTAATTTTTCTAGTTCTCCAATACCCAGGAAGAAATGCTAGCAGAAGTTAGAGAGCATAAGATTATGCCAGTCTCAATGCCTCTCTTAGAAATGCTTGTTAGAGCAGGTATAATGCATGAAAGAGAGAATGCAAGACACTAAACCAGCTCTCTGTTCCCAGTTTCACCTTTCGCAGGGAACAGACACATAGCCAGAATCATATGATAGACCAAGAGCTCAGGTTCAGTTCTCCTTCTGTTGGACCCTATCAATTCACCATCTCCATAGCTGTTCTGTGAAGCTTATTCTTTGCCTTTGCATTTGTCTAGCTTTAAAAGAAAAGGCAATGTAATTTCCATTGTTTCATTGAGAAGACAGATTGAAAGGCTCATACATTTGACATGACGAAAAATATGCTGATGTAAATGCTCCAGATAAGAAAAAGTACATTTGTTGAAGCAGAGATGATTCTGACCAACATATTAAAGTTCAGAGGTTTCCTGGTCCCGGACCAAATTTCTGATAAGAATGAAGGAGAGAGAAATGGGGAGAAATGAGAGGGATGTAACTGCTACAGGGCAGGTAGTAACAAGCTGCGTACTAAGGGCATTACATTTTAAGGATCTTATCCAAACCTGCCAGGGGTCAGAGCTGGACCCCAGTTCCACACTCTCCAATAAAAGCCCATCCTGCTCTCAGCTACTCCCACTGTAAGACACAAATTTTCTTGGCATGAGCAGGACTTTCCGACACTCCTGCAGGCATGCCAGGATGCTCTGCTTTGGAACAAAACCACAAATCTTCAGCTTGTCTGTGCAAAACATAACTGGCTTTCAATCTGACATTTGTATATCCTGGTGTTCGCAAGTGTTCTTTGATGTTCTGCCTGCCCTTTCCCTTGTTTAGTTTCCTTGCCTCAGCTTAAAGTGAGATGCTATTAACTATAGGCTCCAGAAGCACTTGGCCAGTTTTGGGAATTGTACTAACTACTCTTTCTTAAACTTATTTGTTTTACTCTGAAAACACCAGCCTCCAGGGCTTAGAGAGGTGGAGGAGAGAGACTTAAATACTAATTACGGTAAATTTAATCCAGAACAAATATCGGCATTAATAGACTTAACATTATATAAAGTGGCTGCTGATGACAGACAGATTTGCCACATGGATTTTATATTCTTCATCATCCACTATCACCATCCAAATTTTCCAATTCATGCATATTTTACTCATTTGGTCTTTTCTTTTGCTTCAATCTCCTATTTTCTCCATTTTTCTGTTCTTCTTTCATGTCATTAATCTAATCTAATACCCCTCCAAGGTGACACTGCAAATGGAACTCAAGGGCATTTACAGCAGTGCCTTCAAAGCATCATATGTAATGATGCCTGCATCTAGGTGCTTTACTATTCCCTCGGTTTATTCGCTTCCTATTGCTGTTAGTCCCACTTGCTGCCCTTTTCAGGACCAGCTTGGCACTGATGCCAACCAGATTTCTAAAATCCATTAAGGACAGACAGCGTCTCACAGAAGTCAACAGGAGCCTTTTGATATCTGTGATTTAGACAAAACTGCTAATCCCCTTTTTAGACTATACACTGTAGTCATCCTAGTCTGAATTCTCCTCAGGCTAAAACTCAACTGGGAAAATTGGGAATTGTTACAGAAAGCCCCAGTCAACACAACAGAGAGTACAAAGCGATTACTGTTAAAATGGAGCTCCTGAAGAGAATTCTGCTTTCACTCTTTCTAAGGGATTTTCTTTTCATGTCTTTTTTGCCTCCCTTTCTGTTTAATGCCAGCTCAGCCATCCTCCTGCTGGCAGTGGTTTCATCCTTCTCATTCATCTCATGGCTGGTGGCAGCCCTGCCATCAACAGCAGCCCAGACGCTTTAAGCAGAGGTACCAGTTTCACTCTTTTTTGTTTCTAAAATATGATGAGCATGTGATAAAAGCTGACTCAGAATGACCTCACTCATTCCAGTCCTGTCCATCTCCCACATTCCACTGGCTCATGTGGAATCAGTGAGCCAACAGCAGATATTAATATCTGGTTACTTGGTAACTCTTATTCGATCAATACATACTTTACATTTAAGATCCCAGGGGCAAGATGATCAGAGTGAATTAGAAAACCTCAGGTAGAATAAACCTAATGGATAATGGAACATTTCCAAAATAAAAATGCATGTTGAATCACAAATAATATCATGGTTGTAGTCTCAGGAGTCTAATTATGAAATGGATGTGGAATCATTCTACAATTATTTAGAAAGTTCACTTCAGCAGCCAGAAATTCTCTCTATGTTTACTATATATCATCACAAGTACTTTGTGGTTATTTGTAACACCTACCCAGAAAGACGCATGAATAAGAGAGGCAATTTAAAGAAATGGAGACAGATACATGCCTTTTATAACTCAAGGATTCATGCCAGGGATGAATTGAGACGAGGTTTCTCAACAGAGTTAAATCATTTCTAGCCAGTCCCAACAGAGCAGAAATCTCTGCACCCTGCCAAGGGTCTGTCTTCAGAAATGAATTCTGTTGTGCTGGATCAGATGGCTGCATGTGATATTATCATGCCTAATCTAATTTTTGCGAAGAATAGCAATCCAGGACTGCAGTTCATGGATGAATGGCTTCAGGTCTGTCTGCCTGCCTGCATCAGAGGGGAACTTATAGATCTGTGTGATCATGAAAACTTCCAGCACAGGGCAGTAATATCTAAAGGGCAAAGAGAAGGTCTCACTGGAGAATAACCTTGTGGGTCCTTCATGTAGCATAACGGGGACCTTTGATGTTGCTCTTTGTGCTGACCATGCTGCCCTTCCTTCAGGACAAAAGCATCTGGATATACAGATCTTTGGGCATCACAGGAATTAACAAATTTATGGAAAATAAAATTGATTGCCTTCAGCCTAGCTGGCTACACACACCAAGTGTTATCAGACCATCTTCCTATTCATTACTCTGTCTCCAATATGCTTTGTTGTAGGCTTTTTTTTAACCCAACTGCACAAAAATGCCTCATTTCGGGGTGACCATCAGACAAGAGATTAATCATGACCCTTTTGGTCATGGAATACACACTGAAAAGCACGGTTCAAAGGTATGATTTTTGTCTTGAGGTTGGGATTTATACAGTGCTTTCCTTCATGGAAGGTTTGAAGAGCAGAAACAGTGCTGTACGGCACCTCATGGGTGTCCCACACTTTTCAGTAATAAATCTGTTCTCCAGAGGCACAGAAACGAAGAAGGAGCACATCTAATTATACTCTGTGTGTCAATTTGCCTTTTTATTTCCTGATGTATTCCCTGACTGGTGGAAAATCACTCTTTGCAAACACTAATCTTACCTTGCTGCCAAAAGGTGCATCTCTACATTACTAATCAAGAGCACACAGAACCGCAAAAGGTGGAATATTGAACAAAGGCTCAATTGACACTCTGGAAGTTGAAGCAGATATGGAAGACTCCCTCCTAATTTATTTATTCCTTTTCTGTTCTGTTATCCTGATATGCTGCTTCCAGTTACCACTGCACCCTGCACTGTATGGTATTACGTGATTTTGTTTTCAGATTGTTGCAGATAAAGTTACTTCATTATTAATATATATGTGCTGTGCATATCCATAAATATTGAATATATACGTGTGTGTAAACCTACTGGAAGTGTTAATAGTTAAGATAAACGAAGTCCATTATTGCAATGAGTGACTATTTCTATGACCCTATTTGCAATAAAACCAGATTCAATGATAGGAGAAAATTGCTAGGTTTCAGGATAATTGGACCAGGCCAGATGAATCCCCACAAAGGCATCATTTACAAAGTACTTTGCTTGTCTAAAATATTTATTCCCACAGAAGGAAATGGAAAAAGAGTTCATACGGTTACACAGCTATTCTCTGAGTGTAAATTTGTTTTATCATGTTATGTTTATTTCCTAGACATCTTCCATTGGGGTGCTTCAGGAAAATACTGGCTATGCAGTTAGTTCCTTTGTATGGACTGTTTATATATATTCACTGGGAAGTCAATCATATTTTGTTCAGGCTTATTTTGTTTTTCTGCTGAGCAACCACTTAAGCAACCCTTTTCTTGTAAAAACTTATTTGCATATACAATGTATGCTATTTAAAGTCAACACAACAAAGACAGGTGAGATACTGCTTTCCCTCCTATGTACCATAGGAAGTAGTGGAGTTCTTCCTGAAAATGCTGGCATTGCTCATTAAGACTGCAGTATATTGTTTATGTTTAAGAACTCCACCAGTAGTTACAGATATTTTTAGTTTGTCTTATATTGAAAGCCTGGATAGATTTTTTCTATTCACAGTGAAATGCTTCCAAGCAATCTACAGGCAAAGAATTACTCCTATCAATTATCTACTGAATAAAACTGAATAATGAATACATTCACAAAAGTCAATTTGTGAACAATTAACTGAAAGAAATAAAAGTGACACTCATCAGCTAAATTATTTATTTATTATTTCGTTGTCCAGCTTTGATTCTGACATATGTTGCATGAAATAAGGTCAAAGCTTATATAAAAAATTACTTTAAAAAGAAGTTTATGTTAAAGGAAATTGTTCCAGCTTCCAAAGCAGAAATTATCCTACTGTTGTAACTCTTATTTATTACCAATAATTGCAGAGGCTACTGAAGTTATTTTCCTGGAGTCTTCCACTTCATGCATTAAACTGTGTTTTATTCCTAATGTATATCCAATTTTAGGTTGTTAAACTGCAATCAAAAGCACTTAGTAGGAATGGATCTGTCCCTGTTATGAGATTTGAACTCCTGACATCCTTATTCACTGGAACTTGACTGCCTAGGTAACTACTAATTATTCAAGCATTTACAACCATTACTATCAACATGATTAACATATTGTGGGATAAAAGTGAGACTGGCACAATGAAATGACCATTCCTAGCACTTGGATAGTAATCTTTCATTAAAACTTTTATAAACTGCCCAATTATTTTTCAATCAAATTAACAGAAAGAATATTTATACTTAAGGGGAATCTAGAACTGAAAAGGAATGGTTTCTGGCATTGAAAATGATAAATGTTCTCTCCATATGTCCATTTCTCGAAAACAATCAACCCTTTTCACTGTTCTGCAGATTTATTTTTTTTTTAAAAATACCATAAAGTTTCTGACCAATTGTTTAGAAAAGCATAAGACCTTTCTTTCAATAAAACCAGATTCTGTGAAAAAGACAGGAACAAGGTTTTTCATCCAGGTCTGAAGGCTCATGAGCTCAATGCTGCTCTCTGCAAAAGTAAGAGCCTGCACAAGACCTTCTTATGTGCCTTGCTGGATGTCACTGGTAAAAATAAATGAGATAGTTCACATGGAGGAAGTCAAAGCTAGATGAAGGCTAGAGTCTGACTTCTGTCTTCCCACCTTTATCAGTTTTGCTGCCCAAAGTAGGCAGGTAAATTTTCTTATATGAATTAGTAGCAAGTGATTTCCACAACAGGAGGAAGGAAGAGCCAGAGAAGTGAGTGACCACAGTTTGGAAGGCTTTGTCAACAATCTGTCTAGAATCTACTACTGACACTTCCCCCACCAAAAGCTTAGCTTAGATATCCCAAAATAACTGCTGTGAAACACTTGCAGGACACACCAGAGAGGGGATTTTGAGAGCATGTTTCACACACCCTGCAGCTGTGAGCCGGTTGCAGCATGAGGAAAAGCCCTCCATCACCTCAATGTACAGGAAAGAGAAGGTAAGGTGATTCTCTCCAGGTGGCTTTTAGATATGGTACATTCAGTGAAGAGTCCTAGCCTAGTGAAATCTGTTCTTCACCATGTTGACACTGCTTTCACAGCTGGAAGGGAAGGGCTTGAGGACAGTAGCCCCTGCAAGAACTACAGACCTGTGCAGAGGCTGATCTTCCAGAGGGCAGCAAGTCTCAAGGGAGCTGCTGAGCCTACATCAGCCACAGCAAGGGATCTGCACTGCTGTGCTGGCCTGGTTTTCTCTGGGGCAGGATCCCAACCCTTCCCATCTACTCACCAACTTCCCGAACCACTGAAAGGAAGATTTAAATGGTGAATCCCACAGAGCTGCTGTGTCCTGTGGTTCCTAGTACCAACGTAAATATCTTGCAACCCTCATGCTACTGGGTAGGTGCAAACAAAAGGCCAGCCTGAGCATGCCATGGGAGGATCCATGCAACCACCTGGAAAATAACACAAAACTGAGTATTTTAGATATGTCACAGCAAATAAATAGCTCCAGGAAAATAATCACAAAAAAAGTTCATGGTTGTGCTTCTAGAGACAGTAAACCACCATATTTCAGCAGTCATGCTACGTATTTCTGGCTGGAAATTGTGTATTTGATGATGACCAGACTTCAGCATTTGAGAAGGGGCTGTTAAAGCCCCTTGAGCAGTAAATCACCTCTTTCCTTATCAATTATCTTATTACAATATCTGTAGAAATGTCTAATGCTAAAATCCCACTTTATTACTATAATAATGGATCCAATATATAAAACCTATAAAGTGAGGCCATAACTGTAGTGAAGAGAGATATATGTAATCCCACTACATCTGTATCATTTCTTGATGGCTTTACTCACATATTTTGAATGGGAGAAGGATTATAAGCAATCCCACTTGCAAGATTTTTGAGATTGGGAATGATTTCTGGAAAGGAGATCAACATGATCACAGAAATGCATCAATCATTATAAAAAAAAGGAACAGCTTCAACTTCACAATTACACACATAAATATGTAGGTGTTTATCTGTGATTTGCTCCGTTGAAGAACTTTGCATTTGCCAGGGAAGCCCTGCGTTCCAGCTGCACAATCAGTATTATCACTATGTGCTATTTTTGGCTACTGAGTACATTTCAAGTAACGTCATCCTTCCCAAGCCAACACTGGTATGAAGGGCGGAAACTCTTCTTTCCACTCCCTTGTCATTTGCTGCTGCTCCCATCTGCTCAGTGGCACTGCCTGCTCAGTCTTCACTGCAGAGGGATTTCCAGACGCTTTTCCCTGATTCTTCTCATTTTCTTGAGCGCATGGTTTTATAACTGAAGCTTCGTGTGGGAGGCTTCATGTTGGCATCCAGAGTACATGTCCCAAATATGTCCAGCCCCACCTTCTGATCCTAGTGCAGAGGAGCTG
>JANHGB010041449.1:0-43959 GCA_026283785.1 Coracopsis vasa
GAGTACAATAGTGTCCTCATACCATTAAGAGACATGGAACATTAGCAACAGAGAAAGGCCCGGATTCAAACAAGTGTAATAAATCTAGTAGTTATATATACAGAGACCTTGGCCCTAAGGGGCTCTGGCATACAAAAATACTAAGTGTTATGACTATAGTAAGCAAATCTCCTCACAACTAATAAGCATGGAAGCAATAGCGTCTCTCTCGTTTTTGCACCGGGTACTTCACAGAGTACATAGAAAGCACAGATGGATACAAATTCACTCATCTCACAGTAAATTTGGAAGCATGAACCCAAGATGTTTGCATGCAATGCAGCAGATTTCAGGTTGCTGGATAACCTAGTCTGACTGATAGACACTGCATGTTGGACTTAGTGGAGACCCTGCTTGCCAGTTCTACCAGATAAGGCATTTGTGATCCATGCCTCATTTTACAGTGCAAGCACAAGCTTAAAGTGCTATTGTTTAAAAGGGAGTGGTGAATTATTTTTTAGTATTTTGACAGAAACTGTTAAAAAAATTGTTCATTTTTTTCTAGGGAAAAGAAGGAAACAGGCTTGGGGTTTTTCCATTTTCTGGGTCTGTTACTAGACTCCATTGTTTCCACTGTTGTAAAGTCAATGCAAATGGACTACGTCAAGCCGGCAAGTGGAATGGTAGAATGCATTGCTTCAGGTTGATACTTAGATACTTAATACCAGCTTATGCTGCCTCACTGAGAAGAAACTGACTTACTGAACCAAGAACCACTGTGACATCAGTGGTGGTAACATGTATATCAAAATTAAAAAAAAAAACAAACAAAACCAAACAAAACAAACTCCAAACAAAAACAGAAATGCAAAATTGGCAGAATAACATTCTCTCTGATGTGCATTTTAAGTGAAAAGCATACTCAGAGGTGATTTATACAAGACAATGCTGAAAGTAGTCAAATTTACAACAGGAAAAACAAATAAAACACAAACATCCAAGAAAGCTAGGTACTTTCTATACCACATTATAAAACATACATTCGTTGACTTGAAAACTTTTTGTGCAACTGCCATTGTACTTCATGTCCTAGAAAAGATGTAATGAACAGCTCTGCATAAAGTTCTGATGTCATACTCTTCTTCACTTGTACTCATTTGCATCAACTGTGCAAAAAAAATACTTCTTGAAGATTTTTAAATGTTAGAAGAACTCCTGATTAGCTCAAACTTATCAGATACAGAAAAGTCAACAAAAACTGAGAGCCACTGTACACTCAACATTGCAGCAATGCTCCATCCTTGTTCAGCACATCATTTACAATAAGGATGGCTGGAGAGACCTAGAAAACAAATCTCTTCTAAATGCTCAACTCTGTTTAGACATCTTCAACTTCAGAACAATCAAGGTAGATTTGGAAAAAACACCTTTTGTAACAGATTTTGTTTTGAGCTTAGTGGTGTTACTGCATCTAGGTCTAGAATTACAGGAACATACTCTTCAAACTCTGTTTCTGAATTAAGCATAGACACTTTGCGGAATATAACTATTCAATTTGGCTGGTACTAGACAGTATTGGTGCTTTGTTGTTTTTTTGTTTGCATTTTTTTTAAACAAACATGAATATATTGTTATTGCTACAGAAGAGCTCCTTATCACCAGCTTTGACTGCATGGCAGAATTTCACCCTATCCCTTAGCAAAGGCAATGTCACTACCCATTAGCATTCATAGTGCAGAACAACATACATTTGTCAGTCCATCTCTGTTCTTCAAGGATTACAAGAGAAAATTTCTCATTTGTTCCTAAAAGAAACAAATTATTTCTAAAAATCCTTTCAGAAAGAAACAAATTCCATTTCAGTAACTGACAACGTGAGAAGTACATACACATTCATCTATCAGTTGCTTTGGACCAGCTATTTCATGAATTCCTGCTGCTTTTGTAAAAATGCAAGTCACAGTACTGAATGCGAGCAGCATGCAATCACGTTATCGATCAAGTACATATCTACGAAACAAGAAAAAGTTGCTGAAAGCACTGAGAAACTTGAAACCAAAATGCCTCATGCTGCAATCACGTTATCGATCAAGTACATATCTATGAAACAAGAAAAAGTTGCTGAAAGCACTGAGAAACTTGAGACCAAAATGCCTCATGCTGCATACTGTTGGTCACTTGGTGCTTTTCTAGACATAAGGAATTCCTCATCCTGGTCTTCCCAAGCACCTTGGCTGAACAGCAGGAGATGTTTTTGATGCAATTCCATGTTTAAAGACAATACACTGGATAGAAGGCAAATTTCAAATTTATTGGCCTACCCACACATCACCTAAAATAAGTAAATAATACTGAGGATCTTAATAGGACGAGGGTGTTAGTTTTACTTTAAAAAAAAAATTTCTTTCCACCACAGCCTTTTCACTGCAACCACTTCATTCCAGTCATTATGTTTCTGGGTTTTCCACTATGGAGACCAAGTGCTCTGGAGAAAACTAAGAGCCTTCCAAAAGTCATGAGAAGATGGCTGGTAGGATAGGTAGGAGCCCCTTGGGAACACGGCACTGTGGGCACGGATCACTGGCAGAGGGACATTTTAATCCCCACAGAATTCAGCAGCCACAGTAACAAACACACAAATTTCTACTGAGCAAGTGACAACATTAGTTAGAAACTTAAAACTGAGCTGAATGTTTACTGGGTCAAGAAAAAAAAATCCCTCACTGCCTGCCATGATGTAACTCATCTATCAAAAGGCAAGTCTTTACTTCGGAGCCTAGAAGTATTATTGTTTTTCAATGTCACACTTCGAAGAAATGTTTAACAGAGCACATTTTTTCCTTTCCATTATTTCTAAGAATGGATCTATCAGTTAGTTTAGTTTAATTCACAAACTCCAAATTTCAGGCAGGTACACAGCATATCAAATTTCAGTTTAAATTATGATATTTTTACGTACTTAAAATCACTCAAAATCACTCAAAAGCACTTTTTTTCCAATTGAAAGCAACCAGCAACCTTTACTCTAGGCATTGCTATAGGCTGCACCTGTGACTTGTAATTGCTGAAAAAAAAAAAAGGACTGATTTCCAGGGTCATACCTAAGGATGACCTAATTTGATGATACTTCTCAGCTCTTGCTTTCTTAGTCATACCATGCCTACTAGCTGTACCCATGGGTATGAAATGGGATGTACACTGCATTTGCAGTACTCCTGTGCCCCCTAGAGCATTATATTGAAGAACTTGGAATCGACTTTGGACTTTTTAGGATTACTGGGGATGTAATATAGCCTATAGATGTCTAAAGCTGATTTAATGTAATGTAAGGTTTAGAAACTTATCTACAATATTTCCAGCAAAATTTCCTTTCCATTATGTCCTTCAGATGCCCTTTAGGTGGCAGCTTAATGTAAGAGCTGTTAGACTATTTATAGCAGACTTTTTAATTGCACTTAGGTATTTACAAAACATCCTGTGTAGCGAAGGCTTCCATGGTCTGCTTTCATTCACTTCTGCTTATAGTGAAGGCTATGGAATATCTATCTGGAGCAGTGAGGTAGACCAGCAAACCAGGAACTGCTTATTAGTTATGGATTCCACATACTCTAAAAAGCGGCAGTCAAATCATAGTGCAACCACTTAGGAAACAAATACAGCAACACAGACTTGCAGTTAGTATAACCTGACCTTTATGTCCACTGAGAGTCTTATTTCCTGTTACACAAACTCCAGAAGAACACGTTAGCAGAAAAAAACAGAAAAATGTTCAGGCAACCCGTAAAACAGCCGTCTACAATTGCCATATTCAGAAAGTAACTTTATGTTCCAAAAATTTGCACACTACCAAAGCACTGATACTTGAGATAACCACTTTATCAGTGATCAATTAATATATTGATGCACCTATAGTTAATTAAATTACACATAGCAAAACATAGCCACGTATGTCTAAAAAGACAAAAGAAACAATAGTTAAAAACAAGCCATGAAATAAAGCCTCTCCTACAGTAAGGAAAGGCTGTTGATCCACTTATCCAGCATCAATAAAAGCAAACAACTTCGTGATCACAAACTGAACCAAAATTATTTACTTCTTTGAAACTTTTCTAAAAGCTATTCATAAAACTTTACATAAAAATTTTAACCTTACATGCACCCATTCTATAACAATTCAGTGCTAACGGTACTCAATTTTTTTTGGTCCTGTTCAGCATTTCCCATAGCCTGCCTGAGAAATCTATGTTCATTTCTTCATTTTTATTTGAAGCATCAATGTCTACAGAGAAAAATATACCTCCTTCAATCCAGTCTTGAGTGGTTTTCTCAACAGATAAAGAAGCTAATATACTGTTATATGCTGTAACCAGCAGCAAAACTTCTGTCATAAAGATGACAGAGATATAAGAACACAACATTATATTCATTGTGTTTGCATTAGCTACCTTATCTTTTTTGTATGTTGGTATTTCTCAAAGTTAAGAACAGAAAAAAATAAACCCTCCAAAAAAAATTTTGGTACTTTTATTTTCAGGAATCATACCCAAATTATTTCTCTGTTCTGTTTCACGATGACTTAGATCTATCTAGCATGAGGAACTGATAAACTTTTTCCCACATAAACCACAATCAAGAGTTTCTGGCATTTTTTACTGAGCCATAAAATTAATTTATTTGTCTACTTGTTTCAGAAAGTACAAAGGCTCTTTTTAGGAGATGTATCCCAAGTTGTTTGTGGAATATTGTCATTCAGTCATTATCATCAAATTAGGTTCCCATGTGGAGCATGACTACCAAATAAAAATAGGCAGCTATTCAGCGCAGAGTGATGACTCTGTTCTGTGTGCTACTTGAAATAGACCAGGTACTACCAGTATTTAATCAATGATATCAAAGGGTCTTGAAAAATGTAAAAGAGTGCAATTCATATTGCATGATCAGAGAAATAGACAAAGTACTATTAATGGCATTTGTGGACTGGCACACTATTATGGATCACATTTTGATCATAGAACCATAGAATCATGTTTCCTTCAGTATCAGCAGGGAGTAATTTTTTAACAAAGTTTGTAAAGAAATTCAGGATTATTTTTTAAGTTGCATATAAAGTTCTGTTACCTTTGATCTCAAATGAAAATGTTTTTTAGGGAGAATGAAATTACATCTATCAAAGGTAACTCATTTGGTCAATGGACCGTGCCCTAAAGCACAGTGAGCATTCTCTTCTTCCTCTGAGCAAAGCCAGGTGAGCAGCCATCCACGGCCAAGGGCTGCAGGAGCTTCCAACTCAGTTCTACAGTGGAAGCTCTCAGTCCCACAGTGGCAGCTCTCAGTCCTTCTTTGAAATTACCATCCCTTCAGTGTTCTAAATATAAACAAACTCATTCCTCATGGGCTTTTTTCTTTTTTTAAAATTCCTAATTTTTACAATCATCTCCTCTATGCTTCTTTTAAAGCCTCCTCAGCAGCCCAGACGGCCGCAGGGTCACAGAGCCCCGTGCACTGGGACACTCCTTTTGGTGGCCTGATGAAAGTTCCCAAGGAAGCTTCAGGAGGCCTTCCCATTTTAGCTTCCCAGAAAAGTCATGAGGAGCAACTTGTTGACATGCTGCCAAGCACACTGGGACACAACAGTGCTGCACACAGAATTGTAGAATGGTTTGGGTTGGAACGGACCTTAAAACTCATTCAGTTTCAATCCCCTGCCATAGGCAGGGACACCTTCCACTAGACCAGGTTGCTCAAAGCCTCATCCTACTTGGCCTTGAACATCTCGGCAACCATTTGCTGTTTGCCTACCAGTTAACCTACTATTCCAGAAGCGATCCTCCTTGCGCTGCACTTACCCCGTTACCCAGCTCAGAACAGACGCCTGGCATCATACCACGCTCGGGGCGCTTCCAGCACGAGCGCGCACCCCGTGCCTCCGAGGTGAGGCAGCTGCAGCGGGGACCTCGGGCCGCTGGGGGCTGCTATGGGGCCGCCGGGCCACCGCCGGGTACCCCTTTTGGCGGCTGGTGTGCTTCTGCCTTCAGAAATGTCCGGCCGCAAGAGCGAATTCATCCGGACGTGCCGCCAGCAAGGGCGCCGCGGTCCTCTCTGTGAGGGTCCTAACGGCCCTAACGGCTGGCGAGGCGCGCGCCGGCAGCTCTGCCCCTCTGCCGGGAGTGGCCTCACCGGCCATGAGCCAGAGGGATTTTGAACTGATGCTCGCTTCCCGCGTTCTTGTTGTTGCCATAGGTGACCAGGGTGCAGGCGCAGGGGCAGGCGAGGACAAACGAGGCACCCAATCCTGCTGTGTCACCGGGGAAAGGTCGGGGTTTGGGCACCTTCACCTCCCGTGGGCGGGACATGGGAACACCCATGTCTGGCTGGGTTAGGAGTGGCCGTGTGATGCGGGAGGTTTCTGCTGTGGAAGCTTGTCTAGGAAACTCAGCAGTAACCCTGAGACGAGAAGAGACGCGCAGAGTCGTGGGTAATTAGCACGAGGGCTTCTTCCCTGCTCCAGGCGTTGCTGGCAGCGCTGGTGGTGGCGTGGTTTTGTAACCATGCGCGAGTTTATGTAACATGAAGAGCTGAGTAAGGTCAAAAGAAGCAACCTGAGTTACCCTTCTTTGCTGCAGCCCGCGCCCACGGTGGTTGCAGGCTTTCATCAGTTGCTGACCAGTTGCCAGCTAGATATGCTGTTACAATTTAAAGTTTTAACAACAGCCATTTTGTCTCTGAGGAATCCCTTGCAATCCCTGAAAAATGCCCTGTATTATAACCCAATGTATTATAACCCAATGAGACCGTGCAATCTTGCACGATCTGGGTTGCTTACCAAACAATAAAATACCATTAGTACATCTTATGCTGAGGTATGGCAATTGTCAGTGTCCTGTCTTTTCAGTATAAAGTACCACTGGAGTTTCAGCACAGTATAGCCTATAAGCGTTTCAGAAAATGACATCTCACCCTCAAAATCCCATTGGTAGCATGCCTTTGTCCTTAAATATCTAAATATGTTTAAATATGTAGCCAAGCTAAAGGGAATTAAGTGCAGAGTCTCAGCTGACTTTCAGTAATGTAAGGCTACTATCACCCTGGAAAATTCAATCAGAATCTGTTCATTTTGTGACTTCAGTGTCTCTCCTTCATTTGTCCTACATCTGGGAACATGGGGATAAAGATGCTTTTGTTTCCCATTTTGCTCTCTCTGTTTAGACTGATAGTCGCCACCTCAAAAGAGTTATCACAGTCTGACCAGATAATGTCTGGCACAATGCAGCCCCATAATCCATGCTGTAAAAATGCTAGATACCAAAATTAAAATGACCTCCAGTATTAATAATGCACTCATCACTCTACTATCGGAACACGACAGGTAGTGATGTTGGCCCTTAAGTACAGCTAATCCCTGAAAGTGGGATTGTTCACATATTTCGCATGATCTACAGAGTGGCCTGATCTTAAGGATGCTGTGAATGCCACAGAATTTTAAATTGTCCTGTTCCTGATGGTTCAAATTTAAATACAGCAAACTGTGAAGTCAGAAACAAACCTGAAGAGATCAGAGGGTAGGTGTTTAACTTTCCATTTGTGCTGTCCCTACTGTCGATTAAGGCTTATCTACTATTTGGTGTTAGTCATTAAAAAAAAAAACAAACAACAAGTTATGGAGCACATAGCACCACGTTCCAGTCAAATGCTTTAGCAAAGGCTGCTGTTATGAAAAGGATTTTCTAATAAGGGGAATAATGATCTTCAGATTCTGACCTCCTGGCACGGCAGTGAGATTTATCAGGAGAGGCATGTGACTAGTTAAGACACACAGCCCCAGCTTGAAGGAAACAGCTGCTCATTTCATGCTTTAGCACTTGGCAGCTGCACAAGGAAGGGTGATGTTTGTGTTGAATACCTCTGCAGAACTAAGTACAGTAAGTGATTTTCCCGGTTTTTGTTTTGGTGGTGCATTGTTGGTTTAACTCTAAACGGCCACTGTTTTCCTATTTTCATCCTAGACCTGTCATAAAAACACTTAAGCATGAGGCATATTTTTTGTCAGTTCATTGATAAGCAGTCATTCATGCTCAGAATGCCTGTATTTTTCTGACCTGTGATTAACAGTAGCATTGTTTTTGCTCTTGCGGGAACAAGACAGGCATGGTGTTTTCTTCCAGGGAGGGAAAATGGTGCTTATTTACTCAGATGATGGAGTGAAGAGGTTGTTTATGATGAATGTATTTTCCTTTCTCTGTAGAGCTAGTCAATAGGTAATGATGCAATTTGAGTATAGAGCAATTTCGGTATTTGTTCTAAAAATACTCACATAAGGAATTAACAGAGGTAGCCCCCTCAAAACAGTGTTATCAATCTGAAGTATGTTGCTTATGGCTGGTTACTTTTTTGGGGTGAATGCAAAGATTTTTTGGAAAGAAAAAGGTAGAAGCAGAGAAATACAGAAAGACAGTGAAGATGCACTGATTAAGATATAATTAAGTCATTCTGGATAATAAGACATAATTAGATGGTGAAGATTGAAAAAATCCTCTCTAAAAACAGGGAGCAAGTCTTCTAAATATGTCTAAGTTTTTAATTTAATTTCTTTTTGGATACTTGCATTTTTTATGTTTCTGGTTTATGAATGATTGATTTCCCCCATCTGATAATTT
The DNA here is from genome assembly GCA_026283785.1 of Coracopsis vasa. Taxonomy (NCBI): domain Eukaryota; kingdom Metazoa; phylum Chordata; class Aves; order Psittaciformes; family Psittacidae; genus Coracopsis; species Coracopsis vasa. The sequence continues at coordinate 8,634 of JANHGB010041449.1, forward strand.
TTGACTGTTATTGTCTTAAGTTTTGGTTTGAAACATAAGAATTGGAACACAATGTATATATGAATGAAGTTTTGATCAATTATTTATGTAGAGGTGAATTAGGGGTTTTGGAGGAAGACTTAGGAGGAATGAGAACAAACGAATGGGTGATAGAGCTTGATATATGATGAAACTGAAGGCTGCCAGATGCTTTGGGGAAGGTTAAAGAGGGGCAGAGGTAAAGATTGCTGGACCCTGTTGAGGAAGGTGTATATCAAGTCAAAAAAGCCTGAATTTCAGAACAGGACCAAGAGCAAACACTAGCAGGTTTAGTGGATCATATGGTCCCTCCTTTAAAGATGGAGAGAATAATCCTTTTTCAAAGACTTCTTGTGTAAGAAAGAGAAACTTTATTTCCCCCTGAAGATTTTTATTTTTCTTTTAAACCATAGTTTATGGCTTTGACAGTTAACTGGAAATTTTTTAGGAAAATGTCAGTCAGTTTCAATTGTTCTCTAAACCAGAAGTCTCCCTGGCTTCCTGCCTGTCCGTGTCTCTGAGGGTAGACTGCCTTTGAACCAAGAGCTGAAGTACTGTCAGGCTGTGGTTACATTGCAGCCCTCCCACGCTGATGGCACACGACATCATGAATGGAGCAGGCACACGGGGCCCTGAGGTGCCTGGCTTTGTGCTCAGGAGCTTCAAATCCCGCGGGAACCTTGGCTGCAAGGGGGCCCCTCAAGCCTGTCTAGGTGTCTGTCCCATGTGGAGCAGGGAGAATAACTGGTCCACTGTTGCTTTTTTGTTCTGGTCCCAGAATAACTTTCTTTTTCTTCAGAATTGTAGGAATTCTTTATTTTTGGTAAGACGATGCCAGAGTATGCTTGTATCCAGGCATTTTATGTTTGTGGTAAATCTTCTCTGTTAAGCAAACTGCTCAGTCAGATGAAAAGGACTGTTGAAGGACCAGGCTTTGAACCCAAGTAAAACCCCAAATCCACTAGAAAATAGATAGGAGTTGAGACCATTCCTGTTGTACCTTCTCCTTCCCTATCCCTTCCACAATTGCTCAAGTGGTCAGCTTTTGGTATATTCCCCTCTTTATGTTCATGTAAGTCAAGGCAAGTCTGCATAGACATGAGGTACCTTAATTAAATTTCAGCATGCTTTGTTTGAGGAAGTACTCAGCCCTTGCATTTGCCATTGATACATCAACAGAATGTCCAGCACCTAAGAGAAATTGTTCATCCTGGAATTTTTTTATTACATAGTACAAGAGATTCAATAACAGCGTGACCATTGCTGTCTGTCTGCAGAAGTTCAGTGCATACTCATATCACTAGAGAACCATGTGAGGTTCGTGTTAAATCCTTTTCCTTTACTCTAAGGAAATGATCAGGGCAGCCTTACAGTTCTCTGAATGGGCATATTTCTTCTCTGTAGCAAAACATCTAGCTGAAAAGTAATGTGCAGTTTTGCCAGCCCCTGTCTTTAGTTGAAAATGCCATAATACAGAGGAGCCACTTCCAGGATGTTCCTGAATAAAGGGAGGAAACTACTTTTAAAAATACTGGAGTGGTACTTAGGTGGTTTTCTTTTTTTCCTAATCTGACCAGGCCTGGCTGCAGAACATTTGTACAGGTACTCTAAACAACTTGCACAGAATGTTTTGCTGTTAGCGTATTTGTGTTATAATCTCTTTTAACTGCGAAAGTTGATACAGTTGTTTTCACATTTGCTCTTTCTTTCAAGTCAGGAATGGCAATGTCTTAGACCCAAGTGTTTGAATAAAAATGATGAAACAAATTCTCAGGTCTTCTGATTTTTGCTGTTCATTGCTTTTGTCTATGTTTTTTTCTATTCAATGTGAATAGCCACTGCAGTAGTACTTTTTTATTAATAGGTTTTCTTATTGGTATAACATATCTAAAAACCACCTGAAGACAAGACTAGAAGCATTAGGAGAGGGAAGAACTTTTCTCTTGTAGTGAAGGTAGAAGAGTATCAGCAACAAGCACTGGCAAATTCAATAGAACAGACTTGGTGAGTCCAGTTTAGATGCAAAGACTAATCCTGCAAACACATAGTTATTTGCTGAACTGAACTCATGAGTGGTCCCATCAGAAAATTCAGCTTACCTCTCTCTAAGTGTTTGTGGGGTCAGGATCAAAGTGTGGCGTGTGGAAATACCCACACGACTGATGTTTACAGCTCAGCAGAAAATACAGTTACCCTTGAGAATTACTCTGGTTATTTTGGTGGCCATCTGCTGTCTCACTTCTCTGAATAACTGCTCCCCTTGCTGCAGTGTCCTCTGACCATATTCAAATAGGTGAAATGGTTTGACTGTCTGTACATTGTACTCACCAACCTGTGATTTATGCATATTCTCTTTACTAATGATCTGGAGTTTCTCAGGCAAGGGGAGAAGGCTTCAACATCTCAAGAGCCTGCCAGGCATAATAATCTGTGCAAAATTAGTGAAACCTGAGCTATTCTTGTTCAGATACTTGATATATTCAATTCTTGTAAACAGAAAATAACTATATCATCGTAAATTAACACAAATTTAATATTAGTGATTCAACAGTATATCTGCTTTGGACTACCACGAAAGTCATACCAAGCTTAATATAGCAGTAGCTAATATATATTGATACTACACGTTATAACAATACATTTCGATATACAACTCCTTCTGCTACTGTTAAAACTGCCTCTTTTCAACCCCTGCTATGTAAACAGATGTTCCACTCAGAGTAGCGGTGAGCTTGTGCTGAAGAGTCTGGAGTGTGGAAAGTGTGTGCAGGAACAGAATCTTCAAGATGAACGAGGATTTTCCATTCCTTTTGAAGTATATTTTGCTCCCCATGTCTGAAACAGGTAGATGGTTTTCAATGTAAAAATCAGTATTAGAGGCTAATATTTAGGTAAGTCATGCATGATATGGTCAAATAGATTGAACATGACTTGTATAGAATGTATTTGTATGCTTGCTAAACTTCTTGATGAGTCTGCCTTTGACACATAACCCAAAGTTGTGTATATTCTTTGTCATGTTGCTATATTCTTTGTCATATTCTTTCAAGAGCCGTAACATTTGTCTGGCTTAAACTCTGGTCTCACCAAATTGAATTTCCTGAATCTGAAGTAGCATTATTACAGATAGATTTCCATTCACAACTTGTAATTCACTTAGGTCCACCCAATTCATAACCTTGAAGCTGGCTCATATGGCATGCTTTGTAAGTTCTGATTGTTTTGCAGTGACCCAGTATTTGAACCCAGAGCTTGTTTGGAAATTTCTGTTGTTGCTAGTAGGAAGCAAACCAACAGTGTATGCAAATATGGAGTTTATTACCAGTGGGGAAAATTACATCAGAAGATCTTTGCTGAACTAGGTCTTTAGTCAACTTACTGTCTGGATATATAGTGATTTTTGTCATCTGAATCAGAATAGCCGTGACATTCCAGCCTTATCACATCGTTCATGAAATAGCTTCCTTATTAAAAGACTAATAATAACCTCCACTGCTAAAGATGTCTTGCTTGCTTTAGCTTGCTTACTCATGCTCTGCTTTACCAAATTCATGAACACATACTTCCTGGAACAGCTGACACCCTTCCTAAAACTCTTGGTTTCCAAGCCCTGCCCTAATGCTTGTGTGTATTTTTAAGAAGGCATTAGGGCAGGAACTGGAATTCACTTTCTTCCCCCCCCTCCCTTCTTGAGTGAGTACTCTTCTCCTTAAATTATAGAGTCATGTTCTTGCTTGCTTTCTCCCTGTAGCCCAAAAAAACTTCATTATTTCATTTAATGTGAAATTCAGTTCTGGGACTGGTAAATATACCCTGTAGTCTCAGCCAAGACAGTGGAAGATTTGCAATCCTTCTGCTAATGGGAAGAATTGATCCTGTACCTCTCACAGCTTTAAGGAGCATTCAAAGGTCTTGGATAAAGAGCTTGGCACCAGAGCTGCACCTGCCTAGTATAGGAGTGATGTGACAGGTATGACGAGCAGATGCTTAACACAGCTTCTTGGCATTGCTGACTATGATGGGATTCTCAAACCCATTGTTGGGCATTTGGAGACTTTAATATTTAAAATGCAGAGAGAGGTTAAAAACTCTAGGCAGTCACCTTCTGGAGTGGGGTGAGAAGTGAGAGACTAGGCTGAGAATCCCAGCTCTGGAGTCAGGCCCTGGAAGTGAAATGAAGCCAGGATTTGGGTGCTTAATCCTTCCTCGGGATTTAGATCTCAGCTCACATTGTAGAACCAAAATAAGAGAGGTGGGTTTCAGATTAATATAACTTAAATAAAGGCTCTTTTGCCATTTGTTTTATGTCTGTTTTTCAAAATCTGCTCCTTTTGGAATTCCTGCACTGATTTAACTTGATTCCGAAATTGGTGTAAACTCTGACTTGGGCATGGTTATCTGATATACTAGTGCTTTTATAATATAATTTGTTCCTGTAAGTAAGCTTGAAAAGGAGTGAGCTGTTTTGAAAACCTGACTGCAATAGCAGTCAGTCTTTCAATGCTAAATACTGGGAGAGGGAAAAAAAGTCCCTAAGCCTCTATGTCAGCTTCTAGATCAAGACCTTCCTCACACCTCACTCCCTTTAATTTCTTCCCCTTACTTGACCACTTTTTTCATTTAATATTAGCTTTGTCACATAGCCACAGGATTTTTTTTTTCCTTCTTTTTAATCATTATTGGACTTATGATCAGGAAATTCTGATAAACTCATTAAATTTGATAAATATATGCTAAGGAGTTTCCTCTATTAACACAAAGCAAACAGGCTTGGACGGATTTAATAAGTGTCTCCTAGGTTACTCATGAGCGCAACAGGTATTTGGGATGGCCTAAACCGGCCACTGCAAAGGTGTTATGCTACCAATTAACTGAAGGGTCTTTATTTCCACAGCCCAAAAGATAATTGGTCGAGTATGCGATTCTCAGCTGTTACAGCTGCAGCAACTTCTCTTGTTGCTTTCCAAATAATGGTGCATCTTTGGCATAGCACCTCTTCACAGTATGTATTTTGGGATTTCCCACAGATCTTACTCTTTTAGGTAGAAAATACAGGTTGCATTACAAATACGTGAGCTTTAGAGAGTTAGTGTTGCACCGTAAGACATGAGCATTGCAAACTTAACCAGTGGGTTTTGGTAAAATTTGTTTCTCTGAAGTCCTGTTGTAGCAATGTGTTCTGTGATTGTGGAAGTGGGCTATTTGTGTAGCTGCAATCCTGTGTTAAATATTCTTTCATATAATAAATTTTTAACTACCAAAATAATATTAGCAAACTAAGGATCAAAGTTACTTGTTTAATGTGTTACTTATTAAGGCAGGGGCTGTAAGATGCTCTTCCTATTTTTTTCTTTGAGATAGATTATTTTTTTTACATTGCTCCTTCCTCTTTTTCTAATTGTCCTGCTGTTACGTATATTTTTATATATAGCACCCTCTTCAGCTGAGCTTATTTCAAGTCTTTTGATGAGAAATTTCTCTGTTGCCATTACTCTGTTTTTAAAGAAGACATTTAACTTGTTGGCTGCAAGTTGTCTTATTGTTTGGAAAGTACTACTCTGTTCCAAAAGCTTGGATATAGGAACCAACTGTGATGACGCTGTTCTCATATCCTGTACTCTGTAGACTTCTTCTTATATTGTAAACAGTTTTAGAGGTTTGCTGTGTGTCTTCATATGATTGTACTAACCAGTGTGTGTTTCTTAGTAGATTGCTTAGTAAGAAAACAAGGTTTAGTCAGCTGACTGACAGTTGCTTTGTTACCTCTGAATTAAAGTACAAAATCTAGTCAGACACACTACAAAAAGCAAATAATCTCTTCCATGTTCTTCTTTATTGGAGGCTTACTCTTTTAAAAGCCTCTGAACTGACTTAAGAAACACTATGCCTGTGTTAAAATATTTTATTTTCATCATTAAGAAATCTGAAGCTGTCATTGTTTTATCTAACTTTCCAAGGGAAACTCATATAAAATAATCAGATGTAAGGAACTGTTTATGCATTTTGATGTCCAGCATCTGCTAACAGAATTTTGCAAAATAAGTTGCTGGATCTCTCCTCACCTCCAGGCTGTGTTTTTACTCTACCAGCTTTTCTGCACGCCTGCTTGCATGTGAGTTGTGAGTCATCAGTGACTTCAGATGCAAAACCGTAGCACTGCACAAGGCAAGTCAGGCATCTCTGCTTCATGTGGGTGTGCAGTAGACAGCAATTTGCATGAGTTCCTAGGATCACGCAGCAGGTCTGTCTACTGGCGTGTGTGTCTGTCAGTGTTTTCTAGTTTACCATTTTAATTTGCATCCTTTTTAAAGAGCAACTGCTCTCAAATGAATGGGAAGATTCCACACCAGGGAGTGAGAAGGGTTACTGGCCATTAGCAGCTGGTCCAGTCTCTTTCTTGTCTGAGACCTATTAGCACTTTTGTGGGCAAACACCAGTTACATGTGAACCATTCATCAAAGGGAAAACGAAGAATGGTGCCATTAGAAATCTGCCTTAACAGCCAAATGAGCAAAAGGAGCCAAAGTTCTGTCCTGCCCCTGTCCTTTTAACTCAGTCTTGCTCCATCTCAGTCATCCAGCTTCCCATTACTTAAAGCCTCTTCCTGACTTTATTGTTTTGCCAGTTGCTGCCCTCAATTCATTGCACTGATAAGTACTTCCCAGGCTGTAAATGTGTGGTCGAGATATTTCTGAAGCCAACCTATGTTTTGATTGTAGTCACGGGAGGAAAGGTCAGAAGTAAAACTGCTCTTGCTACACAGGAGGCAACTCCTCACAACAGGATAGGTATAGGTTGTGAATTTATGGGGAGAGAAGTGAGGTAACACATGGGATAAAAGGGCTGAAGAAAAAAAAATAAATGCACACTTAACCTCCTCTCTTCACAAGGTGATACTTTTGCTTTTATGAGATGTAAAGTAACTGCAGGTATTCTTCAGTTGGGGGAATGCTAGAAACCAGAAAGAATGAGAAATCAGATATGTTCTTTGATGCTAGAAATGATAGCAGGTAGTTAGAAAGTGCTGAAGTCTCCCTTCACTGGTATCTGTGATTGCAAATAATTTTATCTTTTCTTGATACAACATAGCTGCAGAGATGGAAAAGAAAAGAGGGGATGTGTTTTAACAACTTGCTCTTTGGGATACTTGGCTATAATCTCTATTGTCTGGGGGATCAGCACAAGCCTGTAGAGCTTGACATGCTTAAGAAGTTCCATACGTGTTTGTAATTCTTGTGGCATCATTTTAATATGTGGCACAGATGTTTGCAATGAGGCTGTCTGCCAGTGTGGGCCTAGAAAGTATTGTCCCATGAGCAGTTAGTCTACAATGGAAAATAACTGGAAATTACAGAATTATATGGAGTGAAAAAGTTTCTTTCAAGGGAAAATTAATTTGGAAGCCATGGGCTTATCAGACAAGAACCTTGATACCAAACTTAGTAAATTTTAACACAAGTTAGAGGCTGTTGTGGTTCTTCTTTGCCTTAAAATTGATGGAAAAGTGGTGTGAAACTGAAAGCAGTACTGACTCTTCAAGCTGTCATAACTCTTGGAACATTTAACACCTTCAAAAAAGACACTACCCAGGGATTCTGCTACTACAGAATAATTTTGGCTTAGTTAAAAATAAGACAAAATAAGCTGTATGGGAGGAAAATATACATCTCCAAGCTGAATATATCAGAAGGTCTAATTAAACAGGGCCCAGGATTTCTTAGTAATCAAATTAATAAATAAATGTGATTTTCCCAGCTTGGATTTAAGATACTATAGCTGGGAAAGGTAAATAATAATAATAAAATATTAAAATAATTTGTAACATATGATAATAAATATACTGGGTCTTTGTCTTTCAGAAGTGAAAGGCCGGTTATTTCCCCATAGTTTTGGGGGGGTTTTAAATAACTACAAAAATATTCTTTCTTGAGGTGGTCCAGTCTCATTAAAGGCACATAACAGTGTAATTGGACAAGAATATATGCTGATAAGGTGTTCTTTTTCCTCTAACTTGACCTATCTGACTACATTAACAAAGCAGTCTTAGTTATGAAAGGCTGTAAAGAGTTGTACGCAAGTCTAAGTAGCCAAGGTACTTGCCAAGAGTTTCTCTGAAGGCTTACAGGCAGTAGTATAACTTGTAAGAGGTATTGACAGTGTATTGATCTGGTTTCTGAAAAAAACCACTTCCTGTTAGCTGTCCTGTCCCAGTGGGTTGTACTTTGGTGCTGGAGATCCTTAACACATCTGAAGGGCAAAGATTCCCAGAAGAGCTGCGTCCCCTGGTGTCATACATGTTAAACAAATGCCTGATATTTGTAATTTTATTTTTGCTTTACTGGGAGTAGAAAAACAATTTTTGTAACAAATCTACTAAGTAGTGTAGAAAAAGAAAAAGAAAGTTTCAGTCTTCCTTTAGCTCTTCCTTTTAACCTCATGTATTTTGAGCAATTGTACTAGCTAGACCCATGAGAAGTGGAAGTAAGATGTCATAATGATAGTACTTGGAACAACTCAAGGATGTATGTTCAGATTTCACTGCCATTATTAGCTGGACTTACAGTTATAGCAGTAAATATCCACACAGTAAATTGATAAAACAAATGTAGAAGTGAATGGGACAAAGAAGTATGGTAGATAACCAGTTCCATAAAATGCTAGAATTGCAATTGAAAATAAAACCTTTGTTGCTTTTACAAGTCCAGTTATCAAGTTATCCATTATTTTAGAAGGTTATAAATGAGGAAACCTGAGGGGTTCTGTTGTCTCTGAAATAATCTTGGTTATATTTCACAGAAAGAAATAAAAATGCTAAACAAAATGCTGTCTAAGCAGCTCAAGCCTTGAACAAGCAACTTTCAGATTACCAGAGGTATTTGCTCATGTGACTGTCCATTAGCATTCCTCATGGTTTCCCTCAGCTTCTCTTTTATGTTTGGCCAGCATGTATTGTACCCCACATGAACTTCTACAAGACATTATGTGGCTCCAATAGTTTGGTAGTGTTTGCGAGCAGATCCATATATCCAGTTGGTTTCTTACCTATGGTCCTATTCACTTAACCTCTGTTCCTCTAGAAAAGTACATGTCTAGGCCCTGAAATCATTTATAATAGCCTTCTTATGTTAATTAGGTGACCTGTGATGACCCAAAAGTAAATACTTAGCTCAGTGGACACTTATCTCAAAATAAAACATAATGAAATACATTTTGAAAATTTGTAACTTGCATACCTTTGTGCTAAGGTGATAAATGCTCATCCCTTAGAGGCTATATTGGACGTAAATGACAAGGTTTTGGCAGCAGGGAGACTGCAGTCATGGCATCTGTGGGAGGAGACTGAGGGCTGCCCTGTTTTGAACACAGCTGCTTGTAGCTGTCTTTGCAAGGGACCCGTTGCAGGCGACAGCTCAGCTGAGCCCATCAGCCAAGTTGGTGACACCTCTGTGAAACATATTGAAGAAAAGGCAGAAAATGATGAGGAAGGGGGAACATGGAGAGAAAAGGGAATGGAGAGGAGAAGGGAAGAACAAAGGGAATAACAAGGTAAGAGGTTGAGGAGGTGCTTTGTGGCAGAGCAGGTACTTCCCTGAAGGGACTGTGGCCTGTGGATAAGCTCATGCCAGAGCTTGTACACCTCTTAAGGGACTGTGGCCCATAGAGGACCCATGCTGTAACATAGGACAAGTGTAAGAAGGAAGGAGCAGCTGAGAGAAACTACCATGTACCAACCCTGACATCCTGCACTGCTCATTACCTCACTGAAGGGACAGGGTGCAATCTGCAGCAGTAACAGGGGAGGAGGAGAGGTGTCTGGAGTGAAGCCAAGCCTGGGAAAGTGGAGGAAAGGTGTTTAAATGTTTGTCTTGTTTCCGAATACTCAAACCAGTAATTAAATACTTATGTTAATTGGCAATGAAGTTTAAACTTTTTTAAGTTTTACAGAGATGACACTGCTTTGGGATGGGCAAATCAAATTAAGTAGGGGAAACTTTATCCCATGGGATCTGTAGTGCTGTGAATCCACTAATGTCCGCTGTGCAGCATCTGTCATTGATACAAGGTTTTGCTTTAGCCATCCACCAGCAGTATACCCTTAACCATTCCACATCCTCTCCCATTTTCAGATACTGTCTAGTCTTTTGAATTTCCCGTTTGATCCAGAAGAAAAAAAAATGAATCAAAGTAATAAGGTGTAGACAGTTACTGTGGCTTGTAGTGTAACTACTGTCTGAAGGTATGTAGCAAAGGTGAATGAGTATTGAATGAGCACAAGGCTCTCCTGCCCCCAGCAAGGCTTATATTTTACATTCATGGAGCAGTGCCACAATCCATTCTTTGTGTCCTCACTCCACATGACAAACATCATCGGTAAGCCAGATGTGCCATCCCGCAGCATGTGATGCTTGAGGTCATAGACTGAGACAGAAGGGGTGGCATTAGGCTACCTGACAGCCCAACATCACTGCCTTTTCCTACCTAGCACAGCTTCAGCATATGTCAGACACTGAAGAAATCTAACCACATATATCACTTGCTCAGAGTTCTCTAGAAATGGACTTGTCTGTATTGTAATAAATAAACTGGTACTGACCACCTACAAGAAATATTTCATAGCCTGGATTAAAAAACCTGCAGGAGCTTCATGCATTAGGCAACCAAAGACCTGTGTTGACTTGAGCCCAAACAGAAGTCTCGATTGCACCTGTGTAGGCAAAGGTGCAGCCATTATGTGTCCCACTGGGATTCTTATTATGGTAATTACACTAATCACAAGAAAGGGTCTCATTGTGAGAACCTCCACTACGTCTACAGAGTAGCAGATGAACTCTGTCCTGAGGAGCTTGCCATGGACATGAGCAATACAGAATAAAGGAAGAAAGTGTAGCAAGGGAGATTAAACCTTAAAGATAAATCCTTAAGCCTTCTCATGAGACTCTCAATTTCTTCTTGGCTTCTTTTTCTGCATACTGCTCCTGATCTGATCTCCCTGTTCAGTTGCTCACATTCAGCACTTCTCCAGCAGCTAGATGGAAGCTGTTTAATGCAAGCATTCAATGATGTGTTGTGTAGGCTTGGAGGAAGGGGGAAATGAGGGGAGGTCTGCCTTACTTAAACTCCCAAGAATGTCCTAATCTTGTAAAGAATATGAGTCTCCTGTGTGCAGGCCTCTGGAAAGTTTATGGATAAACTGAGACCCATATAGGTGCCTCTGTGTCAAAGTTGAACTATTTGCGTGTGGCTCTATTTATTGTCCCTAAGTAGAAGGAAAATAGTCCACTTTTAATTAATTGGGAGAATGCTACACATGCGTTTACTTTGGCTTAGCTAAAAAGCTGTTTAAATTTCATTTAGCCATGTAAATATTTCTCTGTATGTCAAATTTAAGCCTATTTAAACCCAACTTATTGGTTTAGCTTGCGCCTGTAACCAATAGAAATTTCTTGAAATCTACATGAAATTGCCCACACAAGTATTTGTGCTGGCTTGACATTTTAATATTAGTTAAACTGCTATAGCCTGTAGGTGTGGACCTCTCTGTGGACTTCCTTTTAGTAGCCTCCAGCAGTAAAGGTGGTGTCTTTTGGTTTTACTGACTACAGTAGCCAACATTTAAAACTTGGCTGCATGTTGCCCACTCTGTTCACACCACTTGGTGCTTTGCATAAGACCAGAAGTTTGCTGGCAGAGTGTCCTTTGAAAAACTAATGTATTATACCTGACTACGGCTGTCTCAAGAGCTCAAAGTCTACATGCTTGTTTCAAATACGTCTATCAAGACAGTCCACATCTCAAGATGTGGACTCAAGACTTCCAAAATGTTGAACACAAAATGTAATTATAGTGCATAAGAGTACTACGGGAAAGCCATCTGCTCAAAGTAACTGTGTGCATGTGGCAGTCAGGGTGAAGGCAAGAGGGACCGTCAAGGAAGGGACTCTTATGTTTTGGAGTTCAAGCCATTGCAAACTTCTAACTCCAGGGCATATCACTGCAGATGCTTCTGTTTCCCCCTAAGTAGGAAGTGCATATCCCATAATGGTAATATTTCATGAAATAAGGTATGCCCCTCTACTCTGCTCTCATGAGACCTCACTTGGAGTATTGGGCACAGTTCTGGTGTCCTCAACATAAAAAGGACATGGAACTGTTGGAACAAGTCCAGAGGAGTCCAGATGATCAGGGGCTGGAGCACCTCCCATATGAAGATCGGCTGAGAAAGTTGGGGCTGTTCAGCCTGGAGAAGAGAAGGCTGCGTGGAGAACTCATAGCAGCCTTCCAGTATCTGAAGGGGGCCTATAAGGATGCTGGGAAGGGACTCTTCATTAGGGACTATAGTGATAGGACGACAGGTAACGGGTTAAAACTTAAACAGGAGAAGTTTAGATTGGATATAAGGAGGAAGTTTTTTACCGTAAGGGTGGTGAGGTTGCCCAAGGAAGTTGTGAATGTTCCATCCCTGGCAGCATTCAACGCCAGGCTGGATGGAGCTTTGAGTGAAATGGTCTAGTGTAAGGCATCCCTGCCCACAGTGCCTTAGATGATATTAAGGCCCTTTCCGACCCTAACTATTCTATGATTCTATGATTCTATGAAAAAGACTGCCTTTACGTATTTATTCATGTCACTCTCTAGTAGGACTTTTTTCTGGCATATGTGCTGGCCCACAAGTTTCTCTAATTTATAATAAAAATGCTATCTTGAAAAGTCCACTCACAGCTGTGCTTTAAAAGAATATGCAAATATATCTGTCTTCACTAGTTTGAATTGTGAGGGAGTGGTCATCTATTCTGTCACTTGGTTAAAGTAAACTGAACAATGTCTTCTAAAAAGAATTAAATTAAATTTTCTGCTGAAAATCGCAGTGTTTGATATTGGTGAGGCTGGATCCAGAGCTCTTTAGAACAGTGTGAGAATGAACATTATTCCCATAATATTTCAGTGTTATCCAATTATTAAAAAAAAAAAAAATCCCTTGCATAGTTTTTAGCAGGTTTAGGGTGAGCAAAGTCACCAAAAAGACACTAAGAATCATATGGTGAACAACAACATGAAAGAAGATCCCATAAGTGCCTCTGCATTTTTCTTTTAAACAAGTCCAAACCTATCCAAACCTATCTTCAACGCCTAACTCACCCAAGCCATTAGGTAGTCCTTTCTTGGGAGGAGTTTTGGGCACCCTGGAGCTTAGCAAGGCAGAAACCCTATATGTAAGCCCTGGCTGATCATCCCACGCACACTGGTGCTTTCAAAGTAGCAGGTGGAGTTGCCTCCACCACTACCTCTTCTTGGCTTTATCAGCCAAATCTCCACCTGGATATGCATAGTGCTTTGCAATACCATCTGGCCAACTTGAGCCAGAGGTTTCATTCTGCATAGCCAAGGGGCTCCACACACTGCAGCAAGGTGCTACAGGAAAAGTTGGCAAGTGATGTGGAGGCAGCAGAGAGCTGACAGGATGGAGTCAGCTCTTCAAGTGGCTATGAGCTCAGCCAAGGGAAGTCCCCTGCACTTGGGGTGCAAACTCTGGTGCTTCTGGGACTTCTCCACGTCATCCTGCTCCTACCAACTACCTGGGACACCGTGGCCATTCTTCAGTCCACCCACAGGAGCTGAGGAACTACAGGGAAAGATTTATTCTTCCATGATCAGGGATAAAGCAGCACATCTTGCAGCCTTTTCATTCCTTTTGTCCATTGAGGATTTGTATTCAAACATTATGCAGTGTCAGCCATGCAAAACTTCACTGTAGCATCTTCTATTAAATCTTCATTGATACGTGGGGAAGGTCAACTAAACTCCAAGTGGGGTTTAAAGCATTTCACTTAGCTGAGAGGCGTTTAGTGTGGTTCTAACGTACTCATCTCGTATGCTGAGATATATCAGAAAACCATTTTTCAGTAATTTTCACAAAGAAAACCTCAGCAATGGTCCAGCCAAGAAATCTTCTGCACATAACAAAATGTAATGCCTTTAAAATATGTGGTGACCATCAATGCAATCTGTAGATAAACAAAAAATCTGAGTGCTTCATTATTTGAACTTGTCTATAGTTGCTATTAACATAACATAGAGTGAATGAGAACAGTCAATTTGTTTTACACATAAAAACTATTGGAAAATATAGCTGCGTTACCAACAATGCTTAGCTTATTATTCTAAATGGTTTTGTAAATTGCACTCCTTAATATACCACCACAACTTTTTATAAATTGCTCTATTAGCAAAATTTATGGAAATTGTGTCATGCAGATTGTTCGCAAATTGACTCTATTTTTCTCTTTTATTCCCATTCTTCTCTGTCAGTGCACAATCCAGCAGAAATACAAGGATCAGATTCTTCTCTCAGCTACACCAGATAGTTTCTGAATTACTCCACTGGTCTCATTTTTAGGAAAGAGAATCTAGATCCTGACTTCCCATGCCATGCATCCCATGAAATAAAAAGGATTTTTCAAAACATTTCTGCAGCTGAGCTGAAATTAGTTTACCCATTACAAACAGGATGCTCAAATATTTCTTTTTTTCTTTTTCCATAGCGTTAGGCTGGACTGCAAATTCTAACTTTCATTGTAAATAATGTAATTAAATTGCCCATGCCACTATTGTCATTTGTCAAAGTTTTGAGCAAATGATCAAATTAACAGAAAAAAAAAACAAAACAAACAAACAAAAAAATCATGCTTAAGAAATTAGCAAACTGTGTAGAAAAGGCAAAGACAATTAACAAAAATATGGAAATTGTCCTCACTCCAGGCAGGTTTCCAAAGGATCTGGTAGCAATTCCCCATCACACACAAAGCTGATTGAAACTCCTTTCATTTTACCTTTTCATCTATGATAAACAATATGGACCACATATTTTAAGACATGGATTCCAGAGGATACAGCATAACATTGCAAACAATTTAATCCCAAAAAGATGGAAAATGTGGGGCTAGATGTTGAGGGCTTTCAAAGAGCAAAAGAAATCCCATGGGCTCTTCAATGAGTTTTGTTCATTTATTTCCAGGTTTAGGACAACATCTTAGAACCTCCCAAGAAAAACTGTAAATCACTTCAGTGCTTGAAGGATCTAAGGAATAAGAATCATGTATAGATTGAAAAAATATGAAGGGAGCCAATAGCTCCAAAAGTGAGGGGGGATCATTGTGCATCTCCAGTCTCCAAAAGCTCTCAGACACAGCAGCAGACTTGACAGCAGGGGGGAAGTAAATGTCTCCACCCCTTCCCTCATTAAGAGCATTTTAAGAAGAAAAAGCACAGGAAGCCAATTTGTCGGGAAAGATTAACAGAGGTGCTAGAGGTTGGAGGTGCTGGGAGCAGAGGGTTATGCAAGGAGACAGCACAGAGGTGCTGCTGAAAGCACACTGTCTCACCAGCAGTAGGGCAGAGGAAAGTAAGAAACAGCTGAAAGGTAAGAGGGGATTCAACAGAGACAGGCACAAAAGAAGCAGAATATATAAGACCAGGTGAGGTATGGAGGAAATGCATATGATTGCTGGGCAAGGGTGAGAAAGATAATACACTGGAGAGGCATTTAAAGAAGAGTGGCAGTTTTAGAGCAGGACTGGGTAAGACAGTAAGTAAGATTACTACAAGGTGTGATTTTGTGATTAAGCTCAGAGATTTTGGCAGGTTTCTGCCACCCTGCAAGGCTAAATGGCCTAGTAGTGAGATGCAAGGTTTTGTTGTAGGAGCACCAGTTGTGACGCAGACTTGCTGCCATTTCACTCACACACGCTACCTTCCTTTTGTCCCTCCTGCCTCTTTAGAGACAAGGACTACATTGTAAAATCTGTTTGTGTATTGCTTAATATTAAACTCAGCGTTAGTTTTACTTTAAGGAACATAATAATATAAAGTGTGTTCTTTCATCTGATGGAGAGCACTGGTAAGACAACAGGAACCCTGCCTCAGGAGGAACAGGTTACTATTTTCATTGTAACAGTAATTTGTATATTCATTTATTTTTCTACTGGTAATGAAGACTAAGACAAAACACATAAGGAAATACACCCTGATCAGGATCCAAACATATTTTTAAAAGGAAAAAAAGACTGTATAAAGTATAAAAACCAAAAGAATCCAAACTGATAACTGATTGCTTGGGTTTATACTAATTCCCCATTTAAAGATATATATTTTTATATGAAATTCATAACATGATTAAACATTTCCAGATGAATATATAAATGCAAAAGTTATAAGAAGCCATGTGACCAGGCACCTTCAACCAACGGGAGATTATTAGTCTGTCATGTCATTGTAATACAAGTATGAACTGAAGTCACACAGTAAATTACTATTTTATATTTGTTTCAACTGTGAACTGGTTCTCCCCCCTTGCTTTTTTTATTATTTTTCTTAGACATCTTTATTATCACAGCCAAGAATGACATAAATAGCAACATCATATCTGTATAAAGGGATGTATAACAGAATGCAGGTCTCCACAAACCATCTGTACTTTATTTAAATACACATACAGTCACATACATGCAGGCATCTAATAACAAGCAAGCAATGAGGTGTTTGAAGGAGCAGGCCACGGTGCATTTAAAAAAACACATTTGCCCCAGTTCAAATCATTGTTATGTTTTCAGGGTGTGTGACTCATCTGAGCTTTTTCTTCCCCTTCCCACAATACAGCACAGTGATCAAGAAATAAATGACAGGGTATTAACACATGCTACTAGAGATACTGAAGGCTTAAGAAATTGAGCTTCCATTGTAACACTCAACATGTGCTTACTGGCATTCTTTTATGCTCTTGATAAAATAAAAAAACAGCATAAAAATAGGACAAGGATTCCTAATAACAGGTTCTGCTTCAGTTCCATTGCCATTGATGTGACAATAGTTTCAGGTATTTTCTCAGTCCCCACAATTCTTCAAATAAATGGCATGAATAGATTATTTTACACAGACACTAAGAAATGACTAAAAAATCCATAAAATTCACATTCCACCCAGAACACTGAAAAAAGTTGCGTGGCAATGGAAAGAGCAGGAAAGATTTTGAAACATCATGATGTGTGGGATGCAAGTCTGTATGTTGACTTCAAATACATATATGTGCTTGAGATTCAGAACCTGTCCTGTTGCCAAACTAGGATGGATATAAGGCATCAGGTGAAGTTCTCCCCCTAAGTAGGGTTTAAAAGCTGATTTCATAGTCATTCCTGGTAAGAATTACTCCTCTCTGCACAGGGTGTGAACTTTTACCACCCAAAGTTTTTACCTGCGAAGTACCTGCTTAGAAAAAAAGAAGAGTAAGATGTACCTAAGGATGAAAGAGAAGATATATAAGACTATGAAGAAAAAAATAGAAGACGCATCTAGGAGGGACCAGTTCGAGCAAGCCAAAGATAATGTGACAAGCAAGCATGGCATGGGAGATAATCATTACACTGGGGAAGGGTAAAGACAAGTCAGTAGAGAAAAGGATGCAGTAGAAGGTTAAGCGCAAGTAAGACAACCAGATCAAAGATGAAAGCTACAAAGGAGGTCACAGAAAACAGGTGGGAAAACCCAGAGCTGATTCTTGGAAAGATTAAACTCAGTTTAAATTGAGTTCCCTCTTTGGGCCAGATGATGGGGCTGGTCACTCAGATGGCTGAACAGTAGGGCTAACAAACCCTAATGTTTGCTCCTTGACAGAAAGGGGTCACACTTCAGCTGAGACATAAGCCCTTTGGAGCACACCTTTTCCCATCCCTTCTTGCATGTATTTACTTTAGAAGAACACTCGGGTGGGGACTTTGTCTATCCCAGGCTTTTGCTACATCTGGGAGTTTCAAGCTGCTCAAGTATGTCTGTACTTCAGATGTTTGCATTGGTTTGGGGAATTTGGAAATTTTATAAGGGGTCAAGGCTGCACTTTTCACCCTTTTGGAGGGCAGATTATAAAGGAGCACTGCCTTTGCAAGTGCTCCTTAATTTAAATAACCCAACTTCCTCTGGGATTTTAAATTAAGAATCCTGCATTTTTTTCCCACTGTTTTTTTTTTTTTTTAATTTCCATATTATTTTCCCCCCTTCATTGTGCCAAAGTTACTCTCATTGGTTCCAAACTAATATAGGATTATGACGGGAAATGTTCCTTTTTTAAAAAAGGGCAGGGATATGAGAAGGTAAAAAAATAAGTTCAGTAAATATTCCAGAACAACAGAAAAAATAACCAAGGGACAGGGTGAGGCAAGTACAATCTTTTGGTGTAGTTTATACATATTTTATTTTTTCTGATTTTCAAAGTGGTCCTTGTAACCTTATAACCTTGTAATAGAGACTTCTTATTTTGTCTGTACTAACCTTATCCTCATCCTCAGTAAGTTGGCCTAGTATCCAATTTCTGCACAAATTCTTCTTGTTCTTGAGTCAGCAAGTATGTTGTGAGTCAGCCAGTGGGTCTCTTGCTGCCCTTCCTCATCTTCCTCGCACAGGGATGGTTTGCAGCTGTGCTCTTCATACTGTTTCTGCAAGCAGCAGCCAACTTGCCTCAGCTCCTTTCCTCCAGATTTGCTTCCTGAGGGACCTCAGCAAGCCAGCCTCCAACACATCTGAATCTGGCTTTCTGCCTGCCCGTGGTCTCTGTTTTGCTGCTTTTTCTCCTTGATACCCCAAGAGTCAGCAGCTCCATCCTTTCCCCCCTCCCTGGCATTCACAGCCTGCTCTGACTTGCTGGATAGGATTTAATCCAAACCCACAGTCCCCTCTCCTGCTTTCTGCATCTTCTAGAAAAAGACACCAAGTCTTCCCAGTCATCTCCATCTCATCAGTTTCCCTGTTTTATTCCTGGATGGTTGCATAATTAAAATCCTTTTTCCCCACTATCACTGATCCCTCCATTTGGGTTGGTCCTGCAGAAACTAATCATCCTGGTTTGGGGATTGCTGGGGAACTCCCATCATGGCATTGCCCTTGCTGGCTTCTCATTTCATTGATCCACTCTTCAACATGATTCCACCAATACTTGCAATGGTAGAACTAAGGGGATGTTAAACTGTGTAATTAATCTGAGAAGAAAGAAAATGCCTCTGCCCAAAAGAAAAAGGTATAAAATAAATCACAGTTTTGATAACTGCAGGACTTTGAACTTCATGCTTATCTACTGGGACTTTTTGTCAGGAAAGAAAAAGAACACAAAGAATTAGAAGAAAACAGCAGTAAACCAATATAAACTATTTGCACTTTGGAATTGCTACGCTGAAAATCCTAATGAAAGAGGATCCCCTTGGCTAAGTTAGAGGACAAAGTAAATTTTCCATGTCTTAATATCAGCCGTTCCTGCTCCCTAACCAGGCTGCCATTGTCTGGTCTCTTTCTCTCTTGCATCCCAAGTTTCCTTAATGTTTGATGACAAGAAAGTTTAGTTCGGAGTTCATTAACAAAGCAAATTCTTCTGCAAACAGTTTTCTGAACATAAAAATGCACAAAAGATGCTAATAATAATTTGCATTCCCATTTCTCCATCTTCAGAAGATTGATCGGAAAGAGAAAGCAATCCTCTACTGTGGTTCTGTAAACATACAAAAGCATCCATCATCTCATGAGAACACCCATCTCATTTAGGTACCTAAACTTGAAGTGATCAATTACAAAAAAGGGGCTGTATCTTGAAGAATATTGAGCGGGAGACAGGAAGCTGCATGCTGGGACAGTGGGCTAACAGCATTTTTGAGAAGTGTGACTTACTAGTATTTACACAAGCCTTTCAGATTTTGTAATAGCCACATGGGGTTATACTACCTTACTGAGGTACCCTAAATAGTGATTGAGTGCCATGGAATCCTGTTTGTTAGAAGATAGGGAAGACAGGAAATGGGAAAGGTTGGAATAGTTTTGTCAAGATATGTACTCCACTGTCCCTTTAATGATGAAGGACAACCAGAATGTTCCTTGAAAAGGCAAGTAAAATCCCTATCTGTTCTCCAAAGCCTTCTGAAGCACCTCTTCTGGTTTCTGCAGCTGCACATTTTTCTGTCATTTGCTGCTTTCAGCTTGCTGCCTCCCTGCTTTCAGGCAGCACAACAACTGAAAAAGAGAAAGTGATGGTCCATAACAACTGGTTTTCTCCAAGAAAAACCAGCAAAACCATTATTGGACTGGAGAGCATTTTGTCCTCTTCAAACCTGCAAGTAGAAGTCCATTTTGTATAATTTCAAAAGTATTGCTCTTCATCTCTGAATTATTATGGCTTTATATATTTACTATGTCTGTACGGGAGCTCAGACCAAAAGCAAAGCTGTCATGGTCAAGTGCAGCCTGAGTCAGTACTCCTAGCTGTCCAACAGCAATAGCTATGTGTCTCCAGCTGTAAATTATATATAATAATGACAATCTGTGTTGCTTACCGAGCCTGTCCACAACCCAGAAGTGTCCAGAGCATGGACAAAGACAGTTCCTGTGTGTGAGGCTAAGAATAGGGACATCAATCTGGCCTACAAGACACACATACCTGAGATACAAATGAAATCAGTAAAAAAGAAGCTTCACTGGTCATAAAGGGATAAAAGTATTTCCTTCTGTTTGTAGAGAGTTTTCAAATATGCAGCTATAAAGTGTTTGAGAATAAAAATCTTTCCTGATTTACATCTCCTGAAATAGATTTAATTAGTCCTGGAGTATCATAGAATGCCCAGGAAGTAGCCACTTGCCAATGTATTCACCTGGGAGCAATTTGCGGAGCAGCTCTTCAGCCCTGTAGACAAGCAAGATGAAAGAATAGACAGATCATTAGTCAGCAATGAAATTAAAAATAAGAGTACAATGAGTGGGAAAAGTAATTATCACCTCCATTAAATTTTATCTGATTCACTATCAAGTGTGGCTGGACAAAAGGACAAGAATTTGTATCCCAACACTTCCCCAGTGAGCTAGTGCATTCAAGACAAGAGGAGATGAAAGGCAGCCCTCTGCACTGAGGGCTAGATAGGATTTTGGCATATCAAATCCCTCACTTCCAGGATCACAAGATGTGCACAGGGAGCTGGAGAAATAAAGCTACCATTGATGAATAATTCAGAGGCAGGACCTGAATTTGGTGTCACTTCTCAGGCCTGAAATGAATAGCTGCTTTGCCCACAGAATTGCTGTGGGATTTCTAAATAAAGCTGTATTTTTCATAACGTGTACAAAGCAGCCAACAACAGTCCTTTCTTACTCTCCATGGGCAACTCTTTCAGGGCTGACACTTGCTTCTGCTGACTCTTATTGATTGTGTGACCTAGCGAGCAGCCACAAAATCAGCCTGGTCCCCCCACCAGACCAGGTCTCCATGGCAAGGTCCTTCTGAATCTGCTTTCAGCTCAAGGTGGTGAACTCCTGTGCCTGACAGCACCTCAGAGACTTCTCTCCCTGAGGCCTGGCACAGTGATCCTCCCCCTATTAAGGTAATTTATTTAGACTTATCAGGGCTACAGCTACCTTACATAGAAAGATTATCAAAGTACTTTACAAAATTATCAAGAAGGTGCACCAGTAATTTCCTAGCTTATTCTTTTAACTGTATCCAGGACTATTAGTAAACCATCACCCTCCAAGAGTGCTCTGTCCAGTGAGAATCTCCAAACCAAGAGGACAAAGTTTCTTTTGGATAATCTTCATGTCTGCGATTAAAGATACATCTTTTTTATTTTTGTTTTCCAGGCTTGCTCTGAAGAATAGGTCATAATTAACATCCAATGTCCACCATATGGGGAACAGTGCACCAAATGAAACACTACTTGGGATAATTCCACTAATATTCAGAAGAATACAGAGTTCATTAATTTTCCTTCTGGTTCTCAAAATGTGCCCAGAACCTTTTACAGAAAGGGAGTTTTATGACATACTAATTCCTTTTCTTTTCTCAAATACCATAAGAATACTTCTCTTGATGTAATTTGCTATTTCTGATTCTTGTCCTGATCAGAAATGAAAAAATTCAAAGGATGAGCAAACGTGAAAGGTTAGCAAAACATATTTGCACCTCAAATATGTTACATTTGCAGTTTTGGAGAAATCTAAATGTCATTTCATACAGATTTTCCCACAGCTCTCCGTAATTCTTGGAGGATATGATAACAAGGATACAGCCAAAAGATAAAACAAGGATTAATGAGACATAAGTAAGGCACTTAATAGTTGAATCTGTGGGATGATGTGCACAGGAAAATGATGAAACGGTCATGATGCATCATTCTAGAGTGAACTTCACCCCAAAAAATATGTATCACAGGAAATATATTTGCATTCTAAGAGGAGAGAACTGAATAACCCAGCAGGGCATTTGCGTTTCTAATTATTTGCTACTGTGATTCAGTGACTCGATCCTGCTTTTCATGAAAATGCTTCTCTATGCTGCATGAAAAAGATCAAAAGTCATCCATTTTTATGCTAATGTAAAGAAGTACAATCTCAACACAAGATCTGCCTGCCAGAGATCCTTACAGAAATATAGCATCCAATTAAAAGCAGCCCAATACTTCTATTGACATAAAGCTCTACAGCAGCATGTATATTTGCAGCGTTCTGGACTATCTCAATCAATTTTTTTCAGTCAATTTATTGCTCAGGTGACAAATCTCTTAGTTTTGTTTGCTGATAAACACAATCTGTGTTTTCACATCACCCCTCAAACACGATCCTAGATCAGAAGTACAGAGTTAGAAATTACCCCACACTAAAGAATATATGAAAGAGGCTAAGTTATTTTGAACTATTATTATCAGCTGATGTAGTTTAAAATGCTACAGACCTCACTGAAATGTTCATTTTGCAAAATAAGGGCTATTTGTCCTATTTGTCCTGATATTTTCCTTGGATAATAATTTATTTTTTTAATGCTCTGATTTCTTTAATGATAATGCTGAAGACTGTCTTTTCCCATTGTTTACCACACTGAATCACCAATCATAGTTCTGAAATCCTTTCTCTCAAAGGAAAGACATTTTATTCACACTGATAATACCCTGATATGATAGTCTTAGCTGATAGTAAGCATAATAGGGAATTATCAAAATGCCATTATTTTTCAAATATATTTCTGATAACAAATGAGTCTAGGTTTTAGATTAGCATTAAAGTTGCTTTAATATAATGTATTTCATAGCTCCAGTTTAAAAAAATCATTAAAGAAAAATACAGTCTCTTTATGTATTATTAGGTACCACTGTTCTATGGCAATGGGTGACTTTTCATTACCTTCTAGGTGTATGGTTCTAACTCTATGAACAGATTTTTTGGATCCTGAAAGATTCATTTGTTGAAGGTTAACTTATTTTTATAGGAAAGAAAAAAGAGCAACTTCAAGCAGCACTTGTAGAGCCTACTTTTGCCCTGCTTCTCTGTCAGGCTAACGACTTCACCCTATCTCATAGCATGACTCACCCACTGATTGTGAAGCAGCTCATTGCACCTTGTAAATGAATCATAGAAGTAACTACACAGCTTCTAGCAAGCTAGTCTCCCTCCTGGAAGCCAACAGCTTATGGAACAGAAGGACAGGACTAAGATCCAAACCCCTTGGCTTTGGAAAAGAAATTCAAGGCGGGATGGGTAGCAGTAAAATAGAAGAGACAGAAGAAAGTTTTTTTCCTTCTTTTAGGCTCTACTGATATAGTAAAGCTTTATTAGAAATAGGATCCATCACATTGTTAAAAGTGTTTGAAACTTGGCTTTGCTTTGGCAACCAAATGCAACACCAGCAGAAGGGAAGGAGGAGGACAGCAGTATTTGGCACTTACTGCCGTAAGCTGTTCAAGTTATTGGGACAGAGGACTGTGGCTGTACCTGTATTTAACTTACGCTATTACTTTTAAGACTAGAATTTGATAAATGAATGAATACAGAACTGAATTTAGGAAAAGCGAAAAATGGTAGTATCAGGGCAAAACAGTCCCTCAGAGAAGTAGCTGCAGTCCTGAGCCCCTCATTACTGCGCTGCAGAGCATGCAACCAGCAATCTCAAGCACTGTCCCTTGCCCAGAGGGCAGGGGGCATCCAGCCTGGCAGCCATGGCATCCACAGGGAGGCAGACAACCCCTTACTCATCCTCTCCATCCTCCCTTTGGAGGAGGCACAGCTGGTGGAGAGGCTCAGCTTTTGTCCCCTCTGAGGTCCTGCACAGAGACTAACCTGCAGGAAGACCACAGATGTGACTCAGTCATGTCCTTCGCATAACTGTGGTCACTGTAGATGTCACCTGGGAAGAGCAACTGGAAAATATTTAATAAACCTGGTTACCTTAATTTCTTGTGCCTGAGGCAGGACCAAGCACTGACCAGATCTGGGGAACACATATTTGTACTTTCAAAACACGGAGCAAGGAGCCTTGCTAAGGATATAAATATAGTGCAAGACAAACAGAGCCTCACAGACAACCTGTATGGAGCATGTCTGAGTCTCAAAAGGGTACTCGGAGGAGTGTCACAGCTGTTATGCAGCCCTATGCCAAGCATTCAGCATGATACCGCTCTGAAAACACTGTGTTCCTCAGGCACCACCTGGGTGAAGGACATCACCTTGGCACACCTGGTGCTACTCAAGGCCTCATGGTATTTCTGAACCCATCACAATATACTCTCTGTCCTGACTCACATCCAAATTGGGTTATTAAACTACAACCTAAAGCATCAACTGGATGATATATTTATCACTTCCATCAACAGACTGGTACGGCATGTGACTATACACTATTAAACAGCTGTTGGCTTTCAGGCAAAGCTGGCCATCGTTCAGCCATGGGCAAAATAATTATGTATAGCACTTCATTGTGTCTAGCCATCCCGAGACAGCTGCTAAGCGGTAAAGAAACAGATTTCAGGGAATTTGCCTCCAGCCCCATTTTTGAGGTATTGCATGACCAGAACCCTCCAGCACAAAAGGCTGTATAATAAGACCTCTTGTTAACTTGCAGATGGGTGTATGCAATAAGGCCCATGACAAACTTCAGGCTGAGCTGGGGAATTTGGTGTGGGTTTATAATGCTGCTTTTTTAAATGAGTTATGCAACCCTTCAGAGCTGCTCTAGGTAATTCTAATAGCTACTCAATGATTTTCTTCATGTTACTGCTTAGGCTTGAAGTATAATAATGCTACTGAGCTACACATGTTGTACAAATAAATCTTTTTCTATTAACTGTTGTCTGATTGGACGTTATGTACTTTTGCTCCAAACAATATCATTTGTAAACTGTGTTTGAGAACAATTTATGAAACCCCATTTGAACCAAGAAGCATTTTTAATTAGTATATCTTGCAAAGGGCATCAGCACCACAAATAACACTAATTAATAGCTTTATTTGATGCAAGGAGGAGGAAAAGGCAAATAGAAACTCAGACATTGATTTTTCTAATAGGCTGCCTATTGTAGAAAAGTAACCCTATGTGTTCTCCATGGTGTTCAATTTTCATTTCTTACTTTGTGTAGTATTTGCAAGTACAACATCTGAGCAGAAATAAGAATGGGAAAATTCTCTTTCTGATAGTATTACAGTAACATGTTTCTCTTGACACTGGATCAGAAGTAACCTTTGGTTTAATATTGCTGAAAATGCCTTAATTGAGGAGGCACATTTTTATTACTTACCTATTTGTTCAATACCTACAAACTGATAAAACAAAATAATTAGACTGACTGGTTTAATAATTCTTGAAGAAGAAAACAAGCAAATATTGTTAAATTCTTTAAAGCTTTACCAGTTGTTTGTTATTTCCTGCATCTGCAAAAAAGTTAAGATTTTCTTTCTCTCCCTGCCCCTTCAACACCTTACCTAATGACTTAGTAAGCAGGATCCTCATGCGTAAATGTTGACATGGAGAGTAGACATGGGCAGGCTTCACAGTCAGTGGCAAACAAGCCCTGCCCAAAGGTCTGTGTTTCCCACACAGCCACACAGAACCCATCATTTTACAGAAAACTACCAGTTTGCTCTGCATTGTTAGGCTTCCCCAGTACTGACACCTTAACTCAAGCAACCCTCCTAGCACAGCCCACCACATTACTCCAAATGATAAAGCCAGCTTCCCACCAGCCAGTAGGATTAGGATAAATTGATGAAAATCTACTTTCAGTCACTACTTCCAGAAGAATGCAGACCTCTCCATGGGCGTCAGGATCAGGCACCAGCGCTGGATGAGTTTATTCTGGTGAGAGACAAAACATCTCCCTCTATCCTGTGAAACAGGCTGGGAGCTAAGCAGGTCGACGGAAGTTACAACCCTGCTCTGCTCAGTACCAGTGAGGCTGTGCTGGGCATCCAAGTCTGGCTCTGAGCCCCAGTTCAAGGGTGATGTGAAGAAGCTGATGGCCACAGAGCAGGCAACCCACCTGCAGATATACAGAAACTCAGTGGGGACATCGCTGCTTTTGTGGAGCACATCTCAGCAATGGACTCTACCTTTGCTTGTCTAAGATTTATTAGGGTTTTTGTCATGACACCCAAGTTGCCCCTCAGGGCTTTCTGAGAGTATCCTCCTCCCCCTACCCCCTTCTTGCACTTCACATGAAACAACCACAGACATGATTTTCCCTGTGTGACAGAACGTAACAAAAGTTAAATTAGAATTCTTCAATAATACTTTAAATGATTAATACAATTTAATATAGAACACAGAAATTATAGAGATGCTATATAAAATATGTAAAAACAAAAAAGCGGGGGGCTTTGACTGCACCCATATCTATTTGATATAAAAACCTCAGAGGTGGAGAAATAGTTGTATCCATTAGGACATGTTTTGGGCTGCTGTAAGTCACTCTGCAACCACCCCAAGTGACTACTATCATACAGAGGCAACACAAATACAACACATTTTACTATCATGATTTCCTGGATATTACATTTTCTATGCACAGTAATTGGGAATAACGGGAAATTCCCCTGAGCCTCAGGGCAGGGGGTGACCCAGCAGTGCCAGAAGATCTCCTGCACCTTGATCACTGCTTCCTCCTCCCCAGCTCCTTGTTGGCAGCTCCAGGGCTCTGTAGCCACCAGGATTTGTTCAGGGTTTCAACATTAAGGAAAGCAACCAAGGCATTTCAGATGGCAGGGAGAGAGCAGCTGCCGTGAGAAAGAGAGAGAAGTGAGGGTTTGGTTTGCCACAGAACCACAAGTCATTTAAGTGAGGTAGCCTTGATTTAGGGTTTTTCCATAGGGATGCTTGCTGATCAATAGAGGGGAATGCCTAACTGACCACTTACTGGAATTTTCTGTTTTGCAAACCAAATTAATAATATTACTTAGGTATGCACATTTTAATACCAGTACGTGTTTGGATTTCTTCCAGGCTTGACATTTACTGTGAATTTCCTGGATTTATGTTCTGGAATTTCCTTTGTAAAGCAATTTGAGATTTACAGATAGTCAAATACCCCTCTAGTAGAGCCAGGCAGTGTTGTTGTTATTTGTTACAACATGGTGCTCAAACACACATGCCTTAAATGGCAAGTCAGTTGACTGTAGCCATAGTTCATAAAATCCACCAGTTGTTAGCTACAGTGAGGGCCAAAACTCATTTAACGCACTGTCAGCAAACACACAGTGCAGCCTGATGAAATTTCCTCTAGTGGCCAAAACCCCAAAGGCCACCCCATAAAAGTCCCAAAGGGATCTTCTCTCTGATGAAGCCACCAGGCAGGGAAGAGGTAGCAGCACCACTGAGGTCAGTTGCAAGCCCAGCAAGCACTGGTATCACCTGAGCTTCTGCCCACAGAACGTGTTTCTGTGGCAGAGATATGCAATGTATGCTTTGCTCTCCAGATGATTAGTTTTCGAGGATATTGAAGGTGTTTTGCTGTATGTTAACCTCCAGTTATTAAAGCCAGTGATGCCACCCTGCTCTTTAGCCAGCATGCATGCTGCTGCCACCAGGGTATGTATGACCCCATCTTTCAGGGACTTTCCCTGTCCATCCCCACCACCCTGAACAGCACTGTGTCCCTGCAGCAATTCAGAGCTCACTAGCAGGCTCATCGGCTAACTATTCCACTCCTTCTTGTCGCCTGAACAATTCAGAGTGTATTGAAAGAGCAAAATTGGGCAACCAGCCTCCTGCTGGCTCTGCATTATTATAAGCAGGTATTACCAAGGCACAGGAAGAAACATATTTAGCCGAGGCTGCACAGAAATGCATTATTTCCTTTTAAATATGGATAGCCAATTTAAAAAGAGAAATACTACGATTGCTTCAGGACTTCAGGACTGCCTTTGGCTCTGATTAGAAACAGCTGAGCAAAGCCAAATGCTCAGCTGTTTCTGCAAAGAGATTAACACCTGTTGAAGATGGAATAAAAACATGTGACAGAGTTTAAGAGTAAATATCAAAAGATCGTGATTGTAAAGCTAACAGTAACACCAGTGACTGATCACATTCCCCTCCCCGTCATGCTGCATCACTCCTGGGAGGTAAGAAAGCACATTAACACATCCACAGCACATAAGCAGTATGTGCACATATTTTCTGCTCTTTCTTCAGTCACAGCTGGGAGAATTGCTCCTTGACTCCTGTTATCCAAAGAAAGTTTACAGATGATACCAGCTCAGCATGAAATAACATCTACCCTGGCTTGCTGCGTATACCTGGGGCAGACAGCTGTATTTATAATGCTTGCTAGCACCCCATTTGGGGTAGAAGGAGTGTCCTTAGTGTGTGATTTCCCAAATTTCTTTCTCCCTCTGCTGTGGGGACAGTAAGAGTGTGTTGTATCTCCCTATCTGTTGGCAGAAGGCAGGTACCTGCCTTGGGGATCAGAGTTTCATAGAATCATAGAATAGTTAGGGGTGGAAAGAACCTTAAGATCATCAAGTTCCAACTCTCCTGCCATGAGCAGGGATACCACACACTTCACCATGTCACCCAAGGCTCTGTCCAACCTGGCCTTGAACACTGCCAGGAATGGAGCATTTATCACTTCTTTGGGTAACCTGTTCCAGTACCTCACCACCCTCACAGTAAAGAGCTTCTTCCTTATATCTAACCTGTACTTCTTCTGTTTAAGTTTAAACCCATTACCCCTTGTCCTATCACTACTGGACCTGATGAAGAGTCCCTGATGAAGGTTTCTTCTCCATCTCATGACAATAGCCTTGCCCCAAGTGGTATGGAGAAGGCCTGGCACCAGGAGCTCCCCTTCATCCCAAGGTGGTCTCTGGAAGGCAGCAGCAAAGAGCCAGGCCATACAGGCTGCTTTGCAGCAGTTCCCCATGGGATCATTGCTTGCGTGCTCACTACGTTTCTCTGACAACAAAGCTGAAACTGAAATAAGTGACCTCACAGTTTTGACCCCAAAACAGAGTTTTTTCACTGCTGAAAGCTAGTTTCAGGAGCACAGAAAACCAAAGGATGCTTCCCAATTCATCGACCTCCTACCTTTTAGGCAACTCATGAGCAGAGCATGAAACTGCATAAAGTAGGGGCTATCAGGTATGCCCAGGGTGCAGCGTCCTTCACGCTTCCGGGGAGGGGAGCACTTCAGCCAGTGTTGAAGGGTCACGCTTGCAGGTTCAATCTCTGAAAACCTGCCTCAAGAGTGCCTGTTAATGCAGACATATATAAATATGCACCAGACCACAGCTGTGTGCATCACCCACCTGCTCCCTGTGGCAAGGAGCTCACAGGAAGAGCATCAACCTGGGATGGCAGTGGTGCAGGCACAGCCTGGTCCTGCAGTATCTCAGGCTCCAATTAGACCTCCAGAACCTCAGGCATGTGAATTGTCACTAACTACCCTCAAAGCAAAGTACTGTGCTTGTACGTGAGCCATGTTTCAGTGTGTACCAAACCTGCCTGTGGCGATACAAAGCCCACGCCAACTGGGCTTCCCACTAGTACCGACATCTTCACACCAGCTGCTATAGACAATTGCCACCTCATGCCATATAAAAATCTGACTGAGGGGAACACTACCCATGGCTTTCCTCTTGCCGCGAACTGAGGAGCTGCAGCTTGCTTCTCTCCCACTGACGCATCATCCTTCATAGATCACAGAATTGCAGAGTAGTTTGGGTTGGATGGGACCTTCAAATTTCATCTAGTCCAACCCACTTGCAATGAACTAGATCAGATTAACCCAGAACAATATCCAGCCTGAATTGTCTCCAGGGATGGCATATCCACCACCTCTCTGGGCAACCTGTGCCAGTATTTTACCACCCTTATTGTAAAGAAATTTTTCCTCACATCGAGCATGAATCTCCCCTCTTTTAGTTTAAAACCATCACCCATCCTCCTATTGCAACAGGCCCTGCTAAAACATCACTGCACAGGTCCCCCATTCCTGGTGGAGGCAATAATGCAAAGATTTACACCAGATGAAAATTTTGATGCATGTCTCCTCAAAGCCAATTTATTTTTATTCCAGAAGGTATAAATAATAGAAAAGCTTGGTTTTTGTTGGCTGATCTCTTATTTATTTTCTCTGCTCATTTATTGTAGCTCCATTTATTTCTCCCTCTGATTTCAATTTCTGCTCTGGATTCATTTAGATTCTGGTTTCCTCAGATATTATGCACATAAATTAAGTAGTAGTATTCAGAAAGAAAAGATCTAGGAGTCATCTGTGTAACCCAGAAGCCATGAAAGGACACAAAATACAGAGAGCACAGGGAATGAGAAAAAATATTGGCATTTTGATTCTATTTCATTCCAGTGTTGTATATGAAACACTGTATTACTCATTTTTAAAAAATAAATAAATAAAATAAAGTAGATTGTCCTGGTAGGAAGGATTCTGAAAATATACTTTGAATGGATAAAGAAACTGGAATGTTGTGCATAAGAAGAGAAACTGTAAAGGTTTTGGGAGAGAAATGAGTAAGAGATTATATATCTAATAATGGACTTTGAAAAGAAATAATTCAATACTTACCTTTTCCATAATAAAAAAGGGAGAAGATACTACCACTGTAGAGTAGAATTTCTTTCAAAATTTGATGAATGTTTATTTATTAGTTTAGATTTTGAAATTTTCACAAAGTCATTGGACAGGTTTAAAATAATCCTTAATAAAAATTCACACATTATACTTAATGCATTTTTAAACATTCATTGGTTTTTAAATTGATTTTTCAAATCTTGCTTATACCTCTGCAGCATCTAATATTATCAGCTTCATTGTAAAGTTACTAGCTGGGGTAGTCCGACCAGGGGTGGAAATGTTGGGTTTTCTGTAACTGCATAGCCTGTCCCGGGTCAAAGTGGGCTGATGTAAAGTCATGGATTTAATCTTAAATGCAGCAGTTTATAACTTGGAGCACTTTGTTTAAAAAAGCATAACATTTTGCATGTAAAATACTGCAAACTAAAAAGATAGAAAAAAAAAGAGGCTACTGAAAGTAAGACAAGGTTCATAAATCTTTTTAATGCTTGAATAGCTAACAAGGAAGGGCATGCAAGGACAGACTTGGTGATATAATCATTACTAAAAAAGTATTTTGTGTCACCTACTACAGAAGTGTAGAATTTAAAACATCTGAAATTATTGCCTGAACATGAATTTCCTTGGGCCAAAATACCATATTTCTGGTAATTGCTCCATGCATTATCTACAATCACAAATTATTTCATTCTGCCATTCACAAGAAAATAATACAAGGACTGTCCATGCAAGTTTGAACCTATTTCTCTCTGAGCCGTCACTTTCAGGTGAATGTTGTAGAGCAGCGTTTTCAACTGACAGGTCCCCAGAACCAAATGGGTCCATCTGACTACAGCATGTATAATAAGAAAAGATGTAGCAGGACCCTCTGTTTACAGCTTTTAATGTTTCTTTTACTTCTACAATTAGCGCCATTTACAACTGAAGGTGATCATTAAGTTCACATATTTCCAATCTAATTTTAAGGGTCATCAGATTTCATTGCTGGAAGAGGCAGTCTTGGTGGTGTCCTCACTGAAACCAAAAAAGTTACTATATCAGAGAGAAATTGCCATCTACATTGAGACAATAGTGTTCTCCCTAAAACAAGCCTTCAGAGCATCTTTTCTGCACAAAAGTAATCAAAAATAAATTTCTATTAATTGCTTAAACTATGAGATTCCTCAGTAATTTGACTAGCTACAAGCAGCTGCATGTTTTCCAGAGGGACACTCAGGGCGGGGGGGTGTGGAAACAAAGTGGGGGGAACGAAGTGTCCTGTGGAATTGGGAGATTTGAATGAGTTACATTTTCTTGTATTTATGGCCACAACCCTACATATGTAGGTTTGGCTTCTGTTACTGCTGGACAAAAGCTTATGTGTACCAAAAAGGAGGTAGTCTACAGGCACCTATTTCAACCACTGCTAGGCAGGCAGCCTTGGCAGCGAGCTCTGCAACTGCCCAGGAAGCCCAGTACTTGGCAAGGCCTGGGCTGTGGGCTACCATAGTTACATTATCATCTACTTCAGATGGGTATGTCCATCTGAACATCAGAACCAGCTTTGGCAAGAGGGCAAACATGGCTACACAATGCCATTTTTAATTTGTTAAAAACCACCGAGTTATAAATGCTGAGGGTGAAAAACATTGATCCTCTCTGACCATATGAAAGACAGCAAAATTAAAGAGCAGAACTTTGAATCCACATTTTAAATGGAAGAAGCAGGTGTGACTTGATCCTATTTCTTTGCAAACTGTTTTGGTTATTACAGAAGTAGGAGGCCAGGCAGACCATGCTACAGACAGGGATGTAGATGTGTGGCAACCCATCAGCCCACCTCCAAGATAGGAGAGAGAAGGACTCCCAGTGGGTGACATTCTCACATGAAGGTTGCAGGTGTTCGTTTCAAAGCTAGCAATGGCTCCGTGTGCTGGTGTGTGCTCCTTTGAGAACAGCCTAGGGAAAGTCCAGGATCTGTTCCCAGTGCTCTCAGGCAGCAAGGTAAGCGTCTTGTCAACTGACATCATAGCATATGGCCTGAAAAACATCTATGATGTGAGTACCAAGGGTTAGGGCTTTTTCTTTGCTGTTGTCTTTTTTTCTTATTTATTCAAAGCAGAAATCAAACTGACAGGCTTGATAATTTTAGGCAGTGTGCTTTGGCAAGTACAGTACCTCTTTCCAAGTAGTGGCAGCTGAATATAGTAGGCAATTCCAAACCTCCTACCCCAGAGTGGGAAATCTCCATCTTCCCTTGCGTGTATTACCTCAACTGCCAAGTACTAAACAAATATATTGAAGGAATGCTGTCAGGTCACATCGAGACCTGAAAGTTTAGAATTTCTATAAACCAACATGAACAAGACTCTGCAGACAACAAAAACCCTTCCTTATGCCTTTATATCAAAAAAGAGTTCACATGTAAGGTAGCAACCTGTACATTTCAGTATTCCACAGGTTCACCAGGTGAAACTGAGTAGATAACAAAGGGAATGTAGGTCTCTCATTGTTGCTTAAGGTGAGGGATCGGAAGAAATAAGAATACAGAAAGGAAAAGTAAATTACATTTTAGAAAAAGCCTCCGTTTTTCGACCTGGGGAGTTTGATTTAATGTGGTAGGTGTTCTTGGAAGTGAGCATTCCAGATTTCATATGCTTTTTGAGCTTTAATTAAATAATTTGCAAAAGAATACCATATGTGCACAGGCTTCTCAAGGGATAATCGTGTAAATTTCCACCTTGATATTTGCAGACTCTTGAACCCATTCCAGCATGGAAGAAGGCTCAGGGATTTTCCATTTCATCCAAATAACTGCCTGAGCAACTACCAGAGAAACCAAGTTGGCATCTAGTAATCTTTTTCACATTCTTCAGGGTTCAAGCTCCACAACATACAAGCTACTGCATTACCGAGAAATTTTCCCAGAAAGCAAGCACACCTTTATGAGCGCTTTTGTTCTCCCATAGTAACAATAAAAAAACATTAAAGCATACATAATGCAGCAGTCAGTACCTATTCTAGCTGTGCAGTAAAAAGTAAAAGGAGCCCAGAAGAACAAAAGCAAGGCGTGAATAAGTGCTAACACAGGCACCAGGTGGAGTGGCACAGCCATCTGTAGCCTGTAGACTGTCTGACTCACCCAGCTTGTTTTTATATACATCAACAGCGAGACAAACTCCACTGTTATGTGCAGCTTTGATAATACATAATTAATTGGTGATTTAACAACCATGGGAAAAAATAGGACAGTAATCATGGCAGGGGGAAAGAATGAAACATCACAAAAAGGAGCTGAATTAGCCCCTGCAGCCAGCAATTTTTTGAACTCTTTGGGTAGTTTGTCAGACTGTAACAATAGAAGTGATTTTGGACATAGGAGCAGTTCATAAATTGGCAATGCTGCTGATTGACATCCCCCATCCAAACTAAAGAAATGTTCATGAATCCGTAGTGTAGAACTTTCTTAGGGAAATATGTTAAAGCCTGAATAACTACTGCAAGCATTGTTTCTCTGATCAGAGACATGATGTGAGTGATAGCTACACAGGGAGGCAGGAGACAGCCAGACCTGAGGTTTAATTCTGGGAGAGACTCACAACTCTCTAGAAAGAGAAAAAGCTCTCAAAAAGAAAGCTCCTCTTTAACTATTCCTTATATTGAATAGGATAAAAATAAAAATAATATATACAAAAAAAAAAAAAAAAGACAAACATTACTCTTAAAAGTAACAAAAATCAGTCCCGGTCCTCACTGCAGCCAAAGGGAAATTTGCCATCAGCTTCAACTGATGCAAATATCTGCTGAATTCTGCTATTAAAATGGCTGGAAATATTTTCTGATGGGAAAAAAGCACTGGGTTAGCCTTTGTATTCATTAGAGGCAGCTATTTTTTCAATATTGCATTTATCAAAATATGTAACATAATTGGTGTTACAGGGAAAAGCTCTGATGGCTTACAAATATGATCACAGTTAGCTTGTGACCGCTGTTTTCACAGACTGGAAGGAGAGCTTTTACCCAGTCACTTTACCATTCATCTCAGCTGCCTCTCTCTGTCACAGAGGAAATTCAGTCCAAAAATGCTAACCTGAAAGTTCCAATTTAACTTACTCCTCTGTATTTATGCTTAGGTATGTTCACTTGTGGCAACCTATTTTTGAACTTGCATTTTATACACAACTGCAATTTCGTATGCAAAACTTTGGGTAGGAGAAATAATAGCACCGTGTTTGTAACCTGCAGGCTCAGTCTGGGCACAATTGGGTGCGTTTCGGGGTTTTTTTCAGCTGATCTCTACAAAGCAAGAGATCAACTCTGTATTCGGTGGATAAAGAACTGGCTCGATGCATAAAGAACTGGCTGGATGGCCGCACGCAAACAGCTGTGGTCAATGGCTCAATGTCCAGCTGGAGGCCAGTAACGAGTGGTGTCCCTCAGGGATCGGTGTTGGGACCGGTCTTGTT
>JANHGB010041449.1:44059-56258 GCA_026283785.1 Coracopsis vasa
CATAAAAAGGACATGGAACTGTTGGAACAAGTCCAGAGGAGGGCCACAAGGATGATCAGGGGGCTGGAGCACCTCCCATATGAAGATAGGCTGAGAAAGTTGGGGAGACCTCATAGCAGCCTTCCAGTATCTGAAGGGGGGCTATAGGGATGCTGGGGATGGACTCTTGATTAGGGACTGTAGTGATAGGACAAGGGGTAACTTTACTGTGAGGGTGGTGAGGCACTGGAATGGGTTGCCCAGGGAAGTTGTGGAAGTTCCATCCCTGTTGGTGTTCAAGGCCAGGTTGGACAGAACCTTGGGTGACATGGTTTAGCGTAAGGTGTCCCTGCCCACGGAAGGGGGGTTGGAATTAGATGATCTTAAGGTCCTTTCCAACCCTAACTATTCTATGATTCTATGATTCTATTTTTCAAGTTTTATTAAAATATAAAACTGATGTTCTGGAGTTGGAGTCAGTCCTGGACTTCCAATAATCTCAGATATTTGTCCTTTCCTTCTCAAAATGACTCTAGATTGTGGGATTTCTGAGTTGGAGATGGTTTTATATTTAAGATTTCTTAACATCACAGTGCACACTAAGTTAAATTTAATTGTAAACTCAGTTTAAGAGTGAAAATGTTGATTAAATATATCTTAATTAAAAGATTCTTCAAGGCAGGCTTATCTTTTACTGGCTGACTTTAATCCTGAGTTTTCACTTAAAGTGTTAAAGCCAATAAAGAAAACCTGACACTTTCCTAACTCTGAAGGAACTTTATCAGAATGAAGATTACTGACCCAGAAGTTATTCTTCTTTGGCTACTCTTGTTTAGACGTACATTCTTCACACAGTTCTCCAGTCATCCTCCTCCCCAGTGCTCTGCACAGTTTTGAAAACAGAAAAAAACCCAAACAATACACATGTGTCCACTGAAAAAAATCTCCAAATCTAAACATTAATTTAATTCTTAATAAAATGACATATACACAATGCCTTAAATCTCAACTATTAAAGCAATAGATCTTATGAGGTAAATGTGCATTGTCACACCTGTTAGACAGGAGGCATGAGTCTATGGTGTAAATGCTTGTCTAAAAAGAGAAGCAACTCTAGTGTGCAAACGTGCTATCTGTAAGAAGGGTACAAATAGGACTTGCACATTTTTTTCCACAGAGCACTGTTGACACAGTGGTGTCTACGACACCAAACAAAGGAATAAGTAGAAAAGAGACTAACATTTCAAAATTGGGCACACATGATATCAAATTGCTGGCTTTCAGGCAAGAATCATACTACCCTTTAGGTCTTGTGTTTGGCCTAGTCATTTTAAGATCCAGCAGTGACTCTGGCAATAAAAATCAAGGTGATCAACAATGAAAACAAATTTGAAAAGGGTACTATGAAAATATGGGATTGAGATACAGTTTGAAAAAAATCCCCAGCTTATATGTAGACTGCAGATAAAACATAAGTTTTCATGTTGACAAATATTATTGGATAGAGCATATGAAGATGAAGATTCCTGCTGAGAAGCTGTCTGACTTACACTTCGTTTTCAAAACAGAAAGTGAGAACTTCTGAAAAGTAGCTGAGGTGGTGAGACATAGAGTACATTTTTATTCCTTAATTTTGCTGACAGACTGTTGACTCTGCCCGTTGCCAAGTTGTTCTGTAGTTTACTTTTCCCAAACAGCTACTTTAAAAAAACATCTTTTAAATGTTGAATGCTCCAATAACATAATGGCGCGGTGTCATCTTGGGAACTCTTCCTCACTGAAGATAATGGCAGCTCCCTCAAAAGCAGTCAGATGAGCTCCCTGTATTTAGTCTTATGAATCCATCTGTGTGATGCATTTGAGCCCATTAAGGCTTCCATTTCTGTGCCATTCAAAACACATGCTTTAAACAGCCTTTTTTTAATGATACTTGCTGTGTAAGAGTGAATTCAAGCCCCACTGGTCCAAATTGCAAGCCCAGCACAAACTCATCCTTGTGGGAATATGCTGCGAAGCTGATTGAGGTGCATCTGAAAATTCACACAGGCTTTGACTCCAGGACTCCAGTATAGAGTCTGTTTTGCTGGAATTTTCAGATCCTCTAAAATCTCTAACTAGTACGAATTATGGCACCAGCCAGCACTAGCAGGATTTCATGAGCCTCCCCTAAACCAGGAAAGCCTTGATCTCAATAAGGGCTGTGATCACTGCCATTTCATTGCTCAGCTGTAGTCCTTACATCTCTTTGTAAGTATGAAGGAGTGAGAGAGTTCAAGAGGTAGTTACACTAGTTTGTCTTAGTCATCTATCTTCCTTTCCTACTTTGTTATGTAGAAGACACCCAGGTCTTTTTATACTTTTTAATTTCCCACTGTTACAGTGCAGTTTTATATTTCCAGATGTGCACAAATTTCTCTAAAAAAGAGGTGAGAAGGAAAGTTCCTGAGGCTTAGCGGTTATATATAACATTACATAAAATTGCTCTTTAATGTATTTTCTGAGGCCTCTCTTTAATCCTGAAAAACCTGAAACTGTCAACTTCAAATCCTGGTAAATAACTTCTGTTTATCAGGAGCGTCTTCTTCCAAGCCTGTGTTATGTATGATGGCACTCGCGGGGGTGACGGTAAGAATTACTCTTTGCTGAGGAAAGGGATCTGAAGAAGGAAGCTAGATAATTGGCTCTGAAATGGTGGTTTCACCATTGCATAACCCTGCTCAGTGCTACATTTGTGTCCAGCTCTGAGAAAACGTGCTTTTTGAACTTTCTAGCTAAACAGACATGTGCTTTCATAGATTGTCAGAGTTCATAAACACTGTGGGCTTTCATCAAGTTGGCAATTTGGTTTCATTTTGATCCAGTGCCACAGTCAATTCGTTGACTTGGTTTTGATTTGATGTCTGTAATACTCCACTTTTACTTTCGTGGAATATTAATGCCAGATTGGCTTTGATTTCATGGTTCTATTTTAGTTCAAGTTTCTTAACAAAATGTATTGAAACGATACTTCTAATGGGATTTTCAAAAGTGCCTAATCTGCACAATTTTTTCAGTATGCAGCACCACTGAAGACATGGGTAAGTATCAGCTACTCGACTCAAAATTCCAACTAGCTCTCAGTGCAGCAAGGAGTTTGCTCAATACAGCAGCAAGCATAATAAAAGCATCATTGAATGGAGTAGGTATTTGTGTGAAAAAGAAGCATGGCTTTGCTTCTTTTTTACTTATTTTTGTATTTTTTTAAGAGCAATTCTTTTAACAATGTGTAAGAAGAAAGAACCTGCATCCCTGAATACTCTGAGAGTCATCCAAGAATGCTTCTGGAGAAAAAAGGGTATTTGTACACCCAGCCACCTGAAGTGGCCAGCTAGTCACCTCCCACACTGCAAGAGGGGACAGAAGCCCGTGCTCATATTCACCACCTGCAGGAATTTATTTCCTCTGCCTGTCGGAGACCAGGCCATCAAGTTATATGCCTAATGCTGGGAAATGCTAACGGTCCACACAGCATGCAGAAATGTAAATGCAATTTCCATGTTCAGCTGAGGGTTTTCTGGAGAGAGGCAGGGATTGCTAAACTGTGAGGAAAATACATCATGGAGTGTTTTGTGCCGTTTCTTTGTTCCGCAGCGAAGGACACTGAAGTCATTAAGGTCTGCATGCATAGCTCCCTACATTTACCTATAAAATTGTTCACACCAAGTATACTCATACCCCATCAGGCTGAGTTGGCAACAGGATTGCAATTTCCTAAATCTTCACCTGATGCCTGAACTGCTGTCATGGTCTAAGCCCAGCCGGTGACTCAGAATCACGCAGGAAAATTGCTGCTATAGCTGAACCCAGGACAACTGCGAGGCAGCCTCATCTCCGCTTCTGCACTGAATTCAGAAGTATCCCACAGCTAAAGTGAGCCTAATTCAAAGGTAAGGCCTTTCACAGCTTTCAATACCCTAATCCACTCCTGGATTGACTTGATGTCTTAAACGATGGAAATTGTGAAATGTAAATGTTCACGACCTTAAGACTGTTTCATCTTTTCAGTTAAGTTGCTTTTTGGTTTTCTCCAGGCTTTCAAGATTTTTACTCCATTACTATACTGAATAAGTAAATTCAGGCTGCCCAGGTCACCTTCTTATCACTTAGTTAATCTTGCCACTCATAATCTTCAGCTCGTTCTGCTCAGGGCAAGCACCCACTTCTCCAAGTAACAATACTTACGCTGCAACATTCTGTAAATCAACTAAATAATCTTAGTCTCAGTGGAAGAGCAAATTTATCTGGTAAACAGTTTGTTTTGTTGCACCAAGGACTCACAGGGGTTAACTCATTCGGGTTATTGTAGGAAACATTTTCCCATCTCCTTTGGAAGCTGGAGCTGGCACACCCAAACAGGCAAAAGCCCCAGTTAGAGCCCTCATGTCCATACTACTGCTGCATCACCTTAGACTTTGCTTTCCTCGAGAGCCCATCCTGTCCCCCTCTGCCTATCAACACTCCACCCCACTGACTTTCCAGGTCTCTTTGCTGCACATCCTTCCCTGGCTGCCTCCCCTTCCTCTCCAAAAGGCCTTTTCCAAGCCCTTGCCGTATGCCTGGCCCCACCAGTCAGTACTGTACCTCTAATAATTTTCTATTTTTCAGCTCCCACAGTCAAATGATTAGGTGAGAATTTTGGCTTATGGTTTTAACTAAGTTTCCTAGACCTCATGGTAGCAAACAAAAACTTCAAAACATGACTCAAGTGCACCCTAAAGGCTAAGAAACCTGAAGGCAATAAACCACACCCTAACATTATTTTCTTTTTAAAATCTCAGTTTTAAGTTTTTAACCAATCTCAGGCCTTTCCCAGACTTTCCCTGTGATTTGTGAACATCTGGGATTGGCAGTGCTGCAGTCTGACCAAGCAGGTTGGAAAACATCGTCCTATAATCCAGCTGCTCTCTGGGGTCCACTTCCTACTGACCCCACCAGACTGCATCTCCTGAAATGCCCTTCTCCTGAGATGCACCAGGGCCTACTGGTCCCTGATCCAAAGGGTCACATAATGAGCCCCTGCATTGCCTAAGACACTACTTCCTCATTGCTATCTTTGGAAAAGTTAATGACCATGTTGGTTTTCTTAGCTATCCCAGGGAGAGTGGCATTCTTCAGGCAAGCTCAGATATCTGGAAGCAGGAGAAAGAGGTGTGATCAAATCCATGTGTTTTCTGTTCCCAGATGAGTACGTGTTCAGCTCTCACCACTAAAATTCTTCTCATTTGTTTTTCCTCTGCAAAAGAATGATTCCAGGCACTCCTTCAGCTTGGTAAACATGTGTAACCTGAGGTTGGATTTTTCCAAGTAACAAGCTTTTGTTTCTCTTGTTGTAATTTCCAAACATAGCAGGCCCAGAATAAAGGTTTGTATAAGATTTGTCCATCACAGATTATTGATTTCCTGCCTAACAAACACGGCATTTGACTCAAGCTGCTTACCCTGTTTTTACTCCATATCTTATTCTCCTTTCAGATCCTAGAGTCATGCTAGGCAGAAGAGCCTTATTTCCTCTCTAGCCCCAGTAAGTGCTCATATTTTAAAGTTAAATTGATTTTTCCCTCTGTTCTGTGAACACCGTCACTTGGTCTTCTGACCACACCAGTCCATTCATGACAGCCAACAAAACTGGCAAAATACAAAATATAAGTTTTGGAAATAGACTGAAGAATGCTGAATTCTAATGAAACAAGGTCAATGTAACAAAAAGCACTGAAATTCAGTGTTGATATTAAGAAGATCACTGTTAGCCTTAACCTTGCTGTGATGAGAACTGCAGGGTTACTTCTTACTAGCTCAATTGATGGTTTCAGTAGTGATGCACAAGTTGCTGCCAGGTGTTAGATAAAAATAACTAAATACAGTACAGTCACAACTGTGCTGATCAATGTGGGTTATGACAAAGAGTCTTTTAAAGGAAAAGAAGTTTTTCCATCTTTGGTCTGCTAAGGGTTAGCTGATTCACAACCCTCGCTTGAACTAGCAAAGTAGGTTTTTTTATCTGCACACAGTCTTGCTGGTCATGATCCATTACTGAAGGGCAATATCAATTAATGTACTTATTATTCATAATCAATATAAATATACCAGAAAAAAACAAAGCCCTGTTATTTCAGGGTAGGGGCTGGAGCATAAAATCATTGAAGCCTGTGGCTTTTGTTGTTCTTGGGTGGATAAACAAATTATTGGAAAACCTGAGGGGGCTCCAATGACATAAACCCGCAGCTCCCGGGCTCGAGTCCCAGCCAATCAGAGAGAATTTGTGCCATCTCATCTTAAAGGGCAACTAATTTCTTGGTGCACAGGCTGAAAGGCTGCATTAAACACAATCAGACACAAGTGCACATCAGAAAACCTGCTGGTCTTCTGCCTACCAATCAAATGTCTAATGTGTGCCATACACAGACCACGTCAAACACTTCATGAAGCCTTTGATTATGCTACAAACCTTCTAAAGAATGTTTTCCTTCAGTGAAAAAATCATGCTCATGAAGATTAGCTGCCCCCTCCTTCTACATATAAACTACAGTGGCCACCTCCTTAAATCTCTGCGTTGTTTGATGTAAAATGGAGACTTAAGGAAATCACCCTGTTGCTCTGGGTTGATGCTACTAAGAAGAGCTTTAGTGGGACCTACACAGAGGTGTTAAAAACTCCTCTAGCTGAAGGCAGCCAGCTGAAGGAGGGATGGGCTAGGAAGGAAAGTATAGAGAGACATGAGACTGCAGTTTGCTCCAGTTGCTCCTTGTCTGTGAAGATAGCAGAGCCTTTTCTTAATATATGCTTTCAGGCTGGGATTGAAACACTCAGTAAAAATATACCTGGAGCTAACAGACAACTAGCTTTTATTGCTGCTGCTTTTTGTCTGTCAGTATTCCTTAGATTAACTGCTTTACTTTTATTCCAGTATTGGAACAAATGGTGCTATTGCAAGCCTCTCCTCAGAACCAGTGTGGTGTTTTGTTTTGGTAACTAAGAATACATTATATCCCACAGATTACCCTCTTAGTCCTGAAAAGAATAAAAACCTTTGTACTGTGCTAGATATTATATTAAGTGGAAACTGAAAATTTTATAGGCAAAATACTTCTGCAAAACATGACTTCTGCAAGTGGCATTGTCCAGCTTCACCGGGAGTTGGGTTTGCCACACAGTGAGCTTCCCATTAATTGAAGTAAGTTCAAAAAATGCACACTGGGAGCTTTTAAAAGCTTTACAGAAACATAAACCAGCAGATACCATTACATTGGTGAACTCGCACCCTGAAATGCATGTGAAGATAAACAAGCTCCTCTTTGCTAAGCTTCGCCTCCAGAGCACTGCTTTCACCTGGTGAAGAAGAAGAGCAGCATCTCTTTTCTGCTTGTGGGCACCAAAGGCCCTGTAGGGGACCAAAGGAACTGACTCTAGAGAGCACTGCCAGCTTTCCCCAGGTCTAGCAGCATCAACGTACGCTTACATTTTCTCTTTTCTATCTCTTATTCTTGCACACCCAAGAAAAAGAGGAAGGTGTGATTTCTCTCTTGCTAAAGCTAAAATGCAGTAGCCACTTTTGCTTTCTGAGAGTGACTGGTAGCTACACTCCTTTTTGTGTTCAGACAGCTGTCTTAGAGGAAAGCTAGGTGATGCCTATGTTCAACTTGACATGCCAGAGTAGTGACATTGGCAAGATTAAGGCCAAAACTGTGCCCATTTTTTCTGCTGGTAAAAGTTGAAAGAGTCATTAAGAACTCTGTTATGAGCTGTACCCATTGCAACACATAGCAAGAAGTAAAGCAACAGCCTGCCTAGGGATTAGTATTGAACAGGGAGATGATACAAATCACTGGGGAACTGAAATGATTCACAACGGCTTTGTGTTCAGCTCCACACCTACAGCCTCATGGTTATTACATTAAAAATAAATTGAAGTACTTTCCATTATCTGCTTTAACACTGAGGTAAGACTAGTGACAGCTACCAAGGTGCTGCATTTCTGCAAAACTCACACTTCACAAATATTAAGCTATGAAATTATTTATAAACATGCCAGTTTTAGAAAACAACAGAAATATGGTAAATGCAAGTAAAACCATGCACTGAAGTTCAAAAATAGACAAAAAATGAATGGAGATGTCACCCTGACATGAAAACTGAGTGACAGACTAATAACATTTTCCACACATTTCAATATATTTATCATACACCTTCACTGAGCATTTCTAACTGTGACATGTTTGCATAAGATTCTTTTCTTTAAAATGCATTTTAGCAAATGCTCATCTTCCCAGAGGAATAATAATGCTGGACTGGACCCAGTGGACCACTGGGTGAAATTCATAACAACCACAGTGTTAATGCAGCTGCATGCTGAACTTGGCCTTTGTCTTTAATATTCTTGTGATTAAAGCATGACTATAAATGAAAACAAGTGAATTCCTGACACCACAGTTGTCAGCAGGATATTTTCTTCCACTTCTCCAGCACTAAAATTTCACCCATAACTGAGACTGAAAGTTGTTCTTAATTTGTTGAATTGGTTCATCCTAGGATTTTTTTATCCCTTAAGATTTTTAACATCTTTCTTTTTACTTTGGCCTCCACTTAAAATGGCAATAACACATTGTTTTTCCTGTTTCCTCTGTAGCTGAGGGATTTTTTTCCAATTATTCTTTTAATGTGCCTTGCCTTGCATTACCCAGTAATGTTTTTCAGCTTCCACTGTATCATGCTTTAGCTAGTTTTCATCCTTCCATGTTCCTCAGTCATCTCCCATCCAAGCTAGCCTGGATCACTTTGTCTACTGCATATTTTTCATCTTGATGTTCACCCTCTTTTCAAAGGAAATATGCATGTAAATACATGTGTATTTAGAGAGGAAGCCTGAGGCACTTCAGTATTAATCTTTGCCCATACTATAAATTAACCATTTCATCCTACTTTAGTGAGGTTTCCTGTCTTTCAGTCAGGATGACACAGCACTTCAGCTTTCATTCCATGAACATCTATTTTCCTCAGCCATTCCTCTCATGAGGGATGAACCATTTTCTGGAAAGAAAATACAATTAACATGTC
Organism: Coracopsis vasa; assembly: GCA_026283785.1. Lineage (NCBI taxonomy): Eukaryota > Metazoa > Chordata > Aves > Psittaciformes > Psittacidae > Coracopsis > Coracopsis vasa. The sequence goes on from JANHGB010041449.1 coordinate 53,129, forward strand.
ATCCCTTCATCACTAGATTTCTGTTAACTTGTTCAGGGATTTTTTATAGAGAACATATAATTTAACAAATGAAACACATTCTGCCTTAAAAATATCTGAATATTATTTCAGTATCTCCAGATGTCAGCACCCTGACCTTGTAACACCCTTTATTTTTGTTCCTTGGAAAGAATAGGTTTCAGGAAAATGTATTCCCCAATAATCCATGTGATAAAGATTAAGACAAATTTTTCACCATACTGCAACGCTTGTTCTCCTTAACTATCAGCAAACTTACAGGTTTTCGGGCAGGTTTTCTGATTTCACTTTATTGAAGACTTAGTTTCTGAATTCTCTGAATTCTCATCTTTTTGTCCTCTTTACTTTCATTCATCTGGGCAGAATTACCATTTTTTTAAAGAATTCATGTTTGCTTAGGAAATAACATTTGAGCCTTGCCACTGAATCTGAGGTGTTTTCCTTTACCATCCTGCTTTTTGTTGTATCTGACTCTGTTAAGAAATGCTTCCAGGTGGCCTTCACTGGTTTCTAATAATTTTCACATTTTATAGTACTTTTATCTGTAGGTTTTCTTTTGAACAGATTTCTCATTACACAAAATATTTCTTTCTAAAGCAAAGTGTTAGGGTGATAATTAATTTCTATTAACTTATTCCTCTGGAACATTCGTCAAGGGTTTTTAATGGAAGTGTCTAAATTTAGGTTGAAAATTAAGTAATTTGACTTTTCGAAAGCTCTGAGGTCTGTGGCACTAAATGGAACTGCTCAGCATTTTTAGATCATGATATCTGAAGGTAAAACTCTGCATACCTGTTATTTTTAAAGTCCTGAACCATGTCATTTCAGAGGAAGAAAGCAAACTTTACGTGGCACTCCAACTGTCCAAAACAAGCAAATAACATCCAAGAAAGAAGGCCTGCAACATTTTCAGAATGTTATAGAAATCAGGTCTGGCCTGCACGTGCTTTATGGCCTATTTATAAGCAAAACTTTGTGAGCAGAAACCTGAGAATACTGACTAATTGCTAAAGATAACAGCAATTTCATTCTGTTCCTCTGGAAATAATATTAATTACAAACATTTTTACAGCACTGCCATCAATATAGCATACAGAGAGCATCCAGAATGAATTAGGAACCTCAACATTTCTTTCCTATAGCTATGTACAGATTGACAAACTTTCCTGGGAAGCATTTAAATTCAGTTAAATGCTTAATTGAAAGCTTTTTGTTTGGTTGGTTGGTTGGTTTTTACTAGATTAAACATTTAGTTCAATAGTAATCTCTGAACTCAGTTCTGAGTCACTTCAATCTGGCTGTCACCTCACAAATTTCACAAGCCAGTGGACTTCTTGACACTTAAACTTTTAATTCTTAAAGAAATTCCAGAGAAAGTTAAAGAAAAATATCTCAGGAAGCTGCTTCAGTGTTTCACATCATATAACCCAAGTCATTTATCTAAAGTCCCTTCCCCTAATAAATCATTTGGTTAATTAGGGCTCCGCCATGAGTCAACACAAAGATAAGTGCTGTCATGCTTTGGTACTGAAGCTGTAGTTTCCCTCTGTTATTCCAAGTAACAGATTAGTTATCCAATGTGAGGTGTAGTTATTTCAAATATGGGAAAAAAGAATATGCACTTTAATTCAACAATAACATGTCAATGTTCATCATTGTTATTACCAGGTTTGATGGCTTCCTTCCCCAAAAGGCTCTTACCTACATGAGACAATTATCTTCTGCTGCTATAAAGAAGAAATATGTGGTGAGCTGCCATGCTTGAAAACTTTTAAAAATTGATATACTTAATTTTTTAAAATGCTAGTTCAAATTCCACAAGGTGTTTCCTAACAAGTACATAAAAACCTTTCAGGTACATTTTGGTACCAATTACACAGATGGGAGCAAGTTCTCAGTGAGGGTAAAATACCATGTCTTCACCTATTCCTAAGTGATTTATTGGTTATTACCTGTAGTAGCTATGATGGCTAATGCAGCTGCAATACTCACTCACAACAGTGAGTAAAGTGACAAATGGAATGAAGCAGATAGACTAACTCTGAAGATAACACAGAATGAAAATTACTATCAGAGAAGTGCTTGAAGTCATACAATCAAGCAACCTCCTCAGTCATTAAAAGAGCAGTGCATTCGGTGCTAGCAAATCTTTTGGGAAATGATTCTAAGTTCTTCTCGAAAGAGCTCACCCAGGCTCTTCAATGATGAACAGACAGACAGACAGGCATGTCACTTACTTCCCCAAGCTGCTTGAAATTATTTATAAACCCATCTTCCTATGTGTCAAATCACAACAGGATCTGCACGTACACCCCAAGTCTATCTCCACAACGGCCATAACTGGTAATACATCTTTGAAAAGAAAACACAAATACACAGGAGATGCGTCACGTTCCATAGCTGTCACGTCACATGGGGATTTTTGTCCTGCTGTTCCTGATAGGCTTGCTGGTTTGTCATTTTCTTCTTTTTTTTCATCTGGGAGTAGTAGACTTAAATTTAACACAAAGTGGAGAATCTCATTTTTATTCTACTAGGAAATTAGGAGACTTGGTAATTGGAAAGATGAGCTTTGACATCAGAAGTCACCAGTATTATAAGGTTGTCTCACATTTGTCATTTTAAAAATAAAACTCCCACCAGCTGTGAAGTTAAACGACAACAGAAAGCAGATGAGGGTAGAGAAGAAATAAAAATCTTTTCCTTATTCCTTTTTAGTCTGTTTGCACTGCACATAGTCAAATCATTTTCTTTTAGGTCAAACAGTCCCAGGTATACAAGTTGCTGAGCAACAGTGATACTACTATAAAGAGCAAGCTGTCCTGTTCAAATCTAGTGAATACACTCTACAGATTCTAATAGGTTTATAGAATCATAGAATCATAGAACGGTTTTGGTAGGAAGGCACCTTAAGATCACCTAGTTCCAGCCCCCATGCCAAGGACAGGGGCATCTTCCACTAGATTAGGCTGCTCAAAGCCCTGTCCAACCTGGGCTTGAACACTGCCAGGGATGGAGCATTAACAACCTCCTTGGGCAACCCATTCCAGTGTCTCACCACCCTCACAGTAAAGAACTTCTTCCTTATATCTAACCTAAACTTCCCCTGTTT